>VDFB02270651.1:642083811-642193710 GCA_007258455.2 Sequoia sempervirens | reverse complement strand
ATTATGATTTTTAAGTTTCCTCACTTGAGTTAAATATAATAGTCAAGTGTTTATACCAAAAAAGATAGAGAAAATAATCATGAAAAGGAGAATATGATGGTGATCAATGACAAGTCAGTGGCACATTTGACAATTGAAAGAGTAGAGGAATGCATAGTGAACATCATGGTACAACTTATGATATAAATTAAGCCACATGGTTGATGTGCTTTGAATCCTTGCATCTAAAGGAAATGGATAGTGAACATCATGTGTTACCTTGTTACTACATGAAGGAGGAGGCTCTATCTCTCCATTTGGTGTGTAAACAAAGTGGAAGTTTGCTAACTATCAAGTGAAGGCTTAAAACCCTCGTTTTTGCTCCATTTCATGTTTGAGCTTTGTACGGACAGTGGAAGGCTGGGACCTCAAGAATCTTTGAGTGTTGTCCATGTGAACCAAGAACCTTGGAAAAAGAGTGGGAAGTCCTTTTCAGATTTGTGAGTTCTAACCTGTTTTGTAGGTGAAGGAGACCTAATAGGGGCTCAAGGGCTACTAACCTTTCAAACCCTAGCTAAAGGATTGGTGAGAGCGATGGGAAGTTAAAGTCTTGGAGGTTGTTCAAACACCTTTGGAGGACAGTTTGAAGCCTTTTAAGACTTATTAGTACCCCTGCAAGAGTTGATGGAGTGTTGAGGAATATTGGTCTTTAGTATAGTGTAAAGGCTAAGGAAGAGTTGTGGCAATGAAACAAGGTGGACTTGGTGGTTGGAGTTTGTGTGATAGAAAGGGGTTGGTCCAGGACAAACCCGAGGGGCACCTAGTCATGAGTAAGGGACCTATGGAGTTGGAATTGAGGTGAAGCAAAGCACCAAGGAGGTCTTATAAGGAAATGCCTAGAGTAGGAATCAGTGATTGATTCCTCCAACCCCTCTCCCTATCAGATTGGTATCAGAGCAAGCAAAAGATTTGGGATTGATCTTTTATGTCAGAGAAAGAGTCTAGTGGTTCTAGCATCATGGTGACAAATGCTGAGTTGGCCAAGAGGGTTGAAGAAATAGAGGAAGACAATAGGGTATTGAGAGAGAAGTTAGACCAACTTGAGCAAGCACTGAATGTTATGTGGTTTGATGGAAGAATAGCAAAAGAAGAAGAGGTTGCAAAGGAGGATAGAATCCATGAACCTAGCCCTATATTGAAGGAGGATCCCTTCTTGAAAGCATTGAAGGTTTTGAGTGGAAAAGCACTTGAAGGAGTACCACTGTTTGCAGTGGAAAGATGGAGGCTGATTTAGTTATAAGTTGTAGAGGGAATGGAAAACAAATTTTTTTTTGAGGAGTGTGATGGAAGAGCACAAAAGGTAAAGGTGAAAGCTAAATCAAGACTAAGAGGTTCTACCTTAACTTGGTGGAAATTATTCATTTTAGATATAGAGAGGAGAAGGAGGCAAACAACCTATCTCTGCTTGGAAGGGAATAGTTGCCAATTGAAAAACATACCTACCTACAAAGACTATGAAATTCCCGGTTGCATAAGAGGAGGCGAGTTTGAGGCAAAGAGATCCCGGGGAGATGAGTTCCTATCTTGAGGAGTTTAAAGACTTTTGCATGAGGTCCAATGTCACAGAGGATGAAAGTATCAAGATGGAAAGGTATCTCAATGGTTTCAAGTGGAACATTCAAAAGGAGATGGTTCTCTTAAGCCCCAAAACAGTGCACCAATGCTATCAATTGGCATTAAAGATTGAAGAGAGGAGTAAGAGGAAGCAAGATCAGACTTCTAAGGGCAAAGCCAAAGGAAGAGATCAGAGAGGATAGCATGGTGGCTAACAAGGTAGAGGCAATGACCAAAGAAACCAAGGAGAGTCAAAACTCATAGAGCATGGAGGTGAAACATCTACAAGAGGTGGACATAACCGGCGTAGAGGACCTCAAGGAGGTTCAAATAGAGGAAGAGGAGCAGGCAGGCAGGAGCCTTTCCTTGTATGTACCTGCTCTAGGCCTTTCCTTGTAAGACCTCCTTGGTTCTTTGCTTCACCAATCTAAACTCTATAGGTCCCTACTCTATGACTAGGGTGCCCTCGGTTTCTCTTGTCTCCATTTTAACCCCCTCTTCTATCATTCTACTGGGCGATCATACATTGACCTTCTTGCCCCTCCTAAAGTTTGGACCACATCCATTACCTCCACATAAACTTGACATCCTTGGTCTTCTTGGTTCCCACGCCATGATATGGTTATGCAAATGAAAATGAAGAAAGTAATCATCTTGGCTGGAGAATGCACAATGTTTGATACATGATATCAACTCTCTCTTTTGCTCTCATGGTTGAATATCAAAATCAGTATGGTGGGCCTCCAGACTTCCAGTCATCTTTCTTCCTCTTCCACCAAATGTTGTCTTGATCCACATGTCTGCTAGCCTAATTGGATTTGTTTTTGAAAGCTGAAGTTTCTCTTGAGTCACCAGTGTAGCTCTCTCTACCTTTCCAAACTCTTTCATTGCTACAAATCGTCTTTGGGATTTAGTCATTTGTACCACATGGTTGATGTGCTTTGAATCCTTGCATCTAAGGGGTTTAAAACCTTAGGGGCCTTAGATGAGAAAAAGAAGTAATGTTTTTCTTTTCTTTTTTATGTGAGGACCTAGTAGTGAGTGAGATAAAAGAGGACTGTATAGAAAAATGAAAAAAGAAGACATAAAAATTCATGGACCATACTATATCACCTACATGCTAGCTAACAAGGACATGAATGTAGTAGATTTAGGTATGATAGGGGTATTGCAAGGTATATTTGAGGAATATATAAGAATGAAGAAGAATTCAATGGATCAAATTAGTGTCAAATGTTTTCCTAAAAGATCTCCCACACCCTATTAGGGAATTTAATCATTTCTAAGCATTTTCCACGTCCTATGGGAAAGTTTGAGGAGGCTCCAATAGTTGAGAGTTTAATGAGTAATTATAACTTCTTTCCATGCAATCATGATTAGTTAGAGAACATATAGGGAAACTTGATGAGCTATGCAACAAATGAAGAGAATATAGGGTATTTTGACCTAGTCTTAAGCATCTCCAAGCGTCTAGGAGATATTGAAGGAGTCTTGGCTGATAGATAGGGTCGAGGATAGAAATTTTATTTTTGGTTACATTGACATCATGTAGGACATCCATCGTCTTATTCTTGGTTACGTTGACATCACAAAAAATTATATAGGATGGATAGAATGTAGCTCTACCTTTGTCAGTTCCATGTTAAATTTTTATTATATATAGCTTGCTAGTGTAGGAATTCTAAGACAAACAATCATGGTAGGACCATTCTTAAAAGATTTCAAATAATAACCTAGTGAACCCATATACTCTTATGACTATATATATACACAAATTTAGATTAAACTTAGAATTCATTAACTTTAAGTTCTATTTATTCTATATTACCTCAGTGAAAGTTTGATCAAATCTACTTGCACTCAGAGGTGTTTCCTTGAAACCTCCAACAACACCCTGTTCAACATCCAAAATCACATATTAAAATACCATTCGTAAAAAAATGCTATTAACATATGTAATCAATTTATAATTGTTTACTAACTTTACATACCCCACTGATAGGTGTACTGCATAAATAAGTAGATTGACTGGTGTACCCAGGGTCAACATGTGACCCTACAATTTTATTAAAATAATAAAACTAAATTAGTTAATCTTGCATTTGACAATTAAAATTTAATAAACTAAATTCAATGAACACGTTCAATTTTACCTGACTGTCAATACCATATGCATCATGCAGAATGTCAGCCGCCCTCTCCATCCCCGTAGATGCATACGGATCAGGCTGCGTAGAAGTATATGGATCCTATGTAGCACCCTCCTGAGGGCCGGTAGGGTCATACGAACAAGTGGCTCCGCAAGATCGACACACATGGCCTCGAAGGCCACCACCTGAAGACTCCCCTGGATTGCGTTGTACAATGGGGCTAGTGTGGTGGATGACACTCCAAGTCAAGGATGTGATCGCTGCAAAGTCTCTACATCAGCACTCTCCTTTGCAACTACCGGCATCGCAATTTGCTCACGAGGCGGCCTAGCGAGAGGTCGTCTCCCCTGTCGTGTAGGATCCGGTTGTGCACTAGGCCTATCCTATGCTGACCCCCCACCTCTCCCCTGAAACTCCTTCATATCAAAATAATTTGGGATTTGGTTCAATACAAACTCACAGTATAATTTCCTAAGAAAATATTGGGGACTTCACAGTTATTGCACGGTGGGTAATCAAAGACCATATACCATCTGTCATAAAAACGGTTCCTAATCTCTACGTGGTGGCACCAATGGATAGGAAACCTCTTTGCATTGAGGGTGAGATTTTGATTTGTTCTAGGGTCAGTGAATAGAGAGCACAAATCGCCTTTAGTAATCTTTAAATATTTAACTTGTTTATATGATAATTTATCTGCATAATATGCCCTTGATGTTTGCCTCCTATTTTGCCATCTAGATATTTGTTGGGTAATTGCATCCACATTTTTTAACAAATCCTTCAACGAATCTGCTAGATGTATCCTTTCTGTGGTTGAAGAATTTTGATCACTCAACCTACTAATAAGATCCTCAACTTCTTTTTTATTGTTTTCAATTTCACTCCTCAAATTTTCTTGAGTGCCGGAGGGTATTGAGAGAATGGTGGGGCAGGTTGATTTTGTTGTTGAGGTTGATTTTGTTGAGGTTGATTTGGAGGATTTTCCTCCTCTTGTTGAGGATTTCAAAATCATTCATTTCTAAACTAAAACAAACAAAATCAATTTAAAACAAAAAAATTCATTACAAATACCAAACAAAACTTACCTCTTGCATCTTTTCATCGTCGGGGTGCCATATTTGTGAAGAAAATTGAACTCAAGTTGATCAAATGTGAAGAAGTCACCTCCTCAACAACGCGAGCGCGTAGTGCAGGGTTCTTGGCCGCGGGCAGAAATGGAAATCAGTAAAAACAGAAATGAAGAATGTTACTTTTTTTTTGCTTTTAAAAAGACAAAACGCGTTCGCATTATAACGCGAACGCGTTTTGTCTCATTTTTCACTTTTGTGGCCACAAAAGTGCGACCATCTTGGTGCACTTACCCAAAATGAAAACCTGACTATTTTGGCAGCTTTGGATTCAATAGAATGCTCAGATCTGATCCAAAATTATTTATTAATAAGCTCAAGGCATGAAACCCTTGAGGAATCTCGAACGAACCCTACAATGATTTTCTCAAAAATTTGAGAAGGGGCTGCAAATCAAGGCTCTTATACCATATTAGAAACCAAGATCAGATTTGCAAACTGAAAAGACCTTCCACATAAGAGAAAAATCAGAAAAAGGCAAAAGAGGTTGCAAGAAAGATGTGCAACGTAATATTTGAGAATTCAATAATTATATGATAATGATTTTCTTTATAAAAACAAAGATGGATAACCCTAATCTTATCTTGAGCAACAAGATAGCTCAAAAGATAAAGATAAGAACCTATAACTTAGGAATTAAATAAAGCCTAAGTAAACTTATGCAAAGTGTAATTAATAATTAATTACACCAACATCTAAAATTTTTGAAAAAAATATATTTAGAATCTATAGAAAAAATTTCACAAATCAGTAGTTTGCATCATCTTCAAATTCCTCATAGTTTAGCCACTATAGGTGTTTGAAAGTGAAGATTTAGTTAAAGAAAATCACTTCAGTGTCCAGTTTGGCCAAAAATTGTAAACCAGTATTGTGGGATCACCCTATAATGTGTTCTTGAGCAAACAAAGCAACACATTGATGAGCTCCTTGAGCGAATTTCCTATGAATGTTCTACATTTGATACATATGTTGCATACAAGGGTGAGTATCATGATACTAGCTACTTGGAAGAGTATGAAAACTTTCGGTTTCCAATTTAGTTGGGAGGTATTTTGATGGAGCATGACAATGAGATGAATAACAAGGAATGTTATTTTCAGTATGAACATGTTTCATGTTATGAATATAACACATATGTGTCATGTGATGATGAATATTTTCATTTTATGCCTGATTATACAATGCAGAATGATAGTTTACATTAGCAATGGTATGCTTAGAAAAGTTGTGAGAGATGTTAGTGGCAATGTTTGTAGCCTAACACTTGATTTGGTAGGAATGAAGTCACTCATGTTGCACTGATATGGTAGAGGTAAATGTGGGTTGAGGGAATTCAGTTCCTTCAATAGATTGGTGTTTGACAGAGGAAAAAATGGGTTATTTTTTTCATTTGGTGGCCTGGGGCCATCAAATATGATTTAAAAGTTGAATAAAAACTCTATTGCCTAATGTTCTAGCACTTGGTTTTCCTCCTAGATATCTAAAACATCGTCATGCCTACAAGGGGCATATGTCCCCAGTTGGGGCCACTGATGACACCTTCAAAATTTTCAAATTTTGAGTGCCCATGATGAAAAAAATTGATTTGCACACTCAAAAACTCATTTGAAAAATATGCCTACTGACCTACTTTGGATAGTCATAATTTGGAGCCCATTTTATTTTACACCAAATCCCTTGGTGAGTGTATTTAGTTGATATATGTGAACATGTATACTCAATTTCAGCCTCCTGTGATGAGTTTTGATAGATTTTTGAAAAGAAAAGCTAGAGGGTTTTGGGATTGTTTTGTTGTTTACAAACTTTTAGTCCTACGAAATGGCCACCTGTTCAGACTGATATTTCATAGCTGAATGATTGTCATGGAAAATGGATTGGTGTCCTTCATTCCCCTCACATTCATATGTTCCCTGGTCCAATTTCAAAGCCACAAGATCAGGTTTGATATTTTTACCAGGTCAAAAGCAAATACAGTTTGTTATGTTTTTATATCTGCATTTTTAGAATATTTCAAGGTCAACTTTGACCCTTAATATCTGGTGAAGAATGTGGATTGAAGGAAAGACATCTTGCACATGTACTTTATGGACCTAAATGACCTAGTTTTTCTAGTGGTAGCTTCCTAGGAGGTGATTTGGTATTTTTTTGAAATGGTGACTTGGTGTGCTCAAATTGGTCTCTGATAGGTGCAGTTGCAGAAAGGTCTAAGTGAGCCACTTTGGAATTTAATATCTTGCACCTCAGGATGAATTTTTTCAAGCCATTTGTTGCATTAAATTTTTGGTTCAAATTTCTACATTCATGTTCAGTTTCATGACTTTTGGACGAGTTTTGATGGGTTAATTAATGTGTTCCTGACTATGATAGGGCTAAAATTGGTGTTCCAAAAAGTTTCAAATTTTCAAATTCTAAGGGAAACCCATTTCGTTTTTTGGTCTAGACTGTCTCCAACTCCATTTTCATCAAAATCGGAGGTCATATGATGAATTATTTTAATGCATTTCAAGTGTGGTGAACACATCCCAGTGGCTAGTCTACAAAGGAGGTCCTATAAATATTTTGGTGAGGTAAGTTTTGAGGAAATGGGTTTTATCTAAATAACTTATTATGGTCACATGCAAAAATTCTTGGCTCTAGGGGTCACAATTTGTACACAATGAATTTTTTTTGTTTGGCCTATAGGCATAATTGAAATTTGCAATTTTTATAATGCTTCAAATACTAATGTTTAAAATATTTAAAATATTTTAAGTATTGTGCAAATGTGAAAAATAAATTTAGGGAAAAAATAGAATACATTTCCAAATATTTTCTATCAAAGCAAGTTTAATTCTTGCTTTTATTGGCCCAAATATGGCTTTCACGCTTTCACACTTCACAACAAAATAAAATTCATCGTTTGTAGTCTCTTTTCCTCATCAAATCAGCGATGGAGTGATATTGTGTTCTTTCATTGCTCATCATGGATTTGAAGGCTCTTTTCCTCAACACATTGGTGATGGAGCATGTTCTAAGCTTCTTACCACTCATCAGGGATTTCAAGTCTTTTTTCCTCATCAATCAACAATGGTGCAAAATCACCTTTCCAGGGTAGACTTTGATAGTTTTTTTGTTCTGCATCAAGGATTTGACACCTCTTGATCTTCATGGCAGTTCCTCTTAGGCATTTTGGGTAGATTCAAGCATGTATTGTGCAAGGAGGAATGTTGATCACGTTTTTTGCTTTCCAACACATTTTTGGGGCTCTTTTGGAGCTCAAAAATGTTGTTCCAAGTTTTAATTTCATCCTGTGACCACTCCTAATGCTTGGGTAGAAGTTTTAAGAATGCTTATGATGAATTTTAGTTGCCAGAATGATCAAAAACGCCCAGCATTGCCAAAAACGACATGTACATTTTTCTCTTGCTAATGCTACAATGAGTGCCACCAAAGTTCATAGTGAAGCTGCAAAATCGTGCTTCGCTAATTGGTGTCTTTGTTTTCCCTTTGCATTGGTGACATGTGATGTTGCACTTTTTCTTTCACCCATCACTAATAGGAGTCTCCATTTCCTAAATTATTAGCGACTGGTGATACTACTTTTTTTACATTGCGTATCACTATTTATTATTTCATTTTCCAATCTCATTAGTGATGCACAAGTGTATCTCGGTAAAAGTTTGTTTGGAGCAACGATGGGACTCATGGTTGGCGTGCATTGCCATTTTTTATAACATCTTGACGGTGGAAAGGTGTATTAAAGTGGGGTTGCACAAGTTGTGTGGTTTTTAACAACCAATAAAAAAAATTGAAATTCTTCACCATGTAAAAATAAAAGGCTTTGGGTTCCCAGGAAAAATACAAAGTAAAGATAAGGCATGGGTAGATTATTTTATTGCTTGGTACTATAAAAATTAAAGCCCCTGTGAGTAAATGAACTTGAATTTTAAATGCTCAGCATTTAGAATTTGTAAATTCACAGGTAAATATTTCTTTATTTCCTTATGAGGTAAAGTTAAAAGTCTTTCCAAATTTAAATCAAAACTTTAAGTGGCTGGAAAATAATTTTAAAAGTGGCACGGGTAATGAATTTTTATGGTCTGATACTGGAAAATAATTTTAAAAGTGGCACGGGTAATGAATTTTTATGGTCTGATATAAAAATCAAAGCCATCAAAAATAAAATAAGATTTTATTTGTTGTTGGGCAAGTAAAGTGTAAAGCACAAATGAGATAAGAGGCTTTCTTTTGTTGGTAGTAAAAGGCAATTGCACATGTGAAAATGGAGATTTTATAGCCAAAGGTTTTTTCCAACAGATGAGGAATGGCTCATGGAGGAATTTTTATTCTTTTACAAAGCAGATATTTTCAACTAAAGGGCATAAAGAATGATGAGTCTTCTTGGTCAGAATATTTTTTTGTTTAAGGGCAAGTGAACGCAAGAGGCATGAAACCGATTGTAGATTGAGAATTCTTCATGAGCTGGAGGCGATTATTGATCAACGGGGAGGAATGTGCCAGATGTCTATTGAGGATCTCCACTTAGGGTTTTGCATTTTTCCTTAAATGCAGATTTTTTGCTTCTTTCTAGAGGTTGCTCATTTTTCCTGTCTCATGGGAAAGCATATTTTGTAACAGGGTCTGAAATGTATAGTGTTGGTTTTAGGTTTCTAAATTTTTTTGAGTCATGTAACATTTGAAGAACTTATTCACAACATTGTTATTTTTCTATGTAAGTGATCATATATTCTGAATTAGTTGTCTCCATTGTACACATTGCATAGATTATGAATATAATAAATCGATAGTTTTTGTTATTTGTCTTCTAGTTTTTCCTTGAATGTTTGATTTGTGTTGTTATTTTCATTCAAAGAATGAATTAAATTGTATGAACATAAACAAAGGTTTGTGCAACTATATACTTGGATTAACAAAGTATGACTAGTTTGGTTTCTAGTATGATTGGTGTAATGCATCATATGATAAGCATAATTATGACAGAGTAAATGTTGCGATGAGTTTTAAATTTCATGGTTTAGGCAACTCCACCTTGAAATTAGGCATTGGTCTTTAATGTTACAATTTCTTGAGATTGTTTATGAGTAGTTGTATTTTAAATCAAATTTACTAATTAGTCTTGTTGTGGGTGTGTGTGGAATTTAATGAATCATATCTCTCATGTTTAATTCATACATTTCCATGAAGGTTAGCCAAACCTTTAGGGTATTGTGTTTGTTAAGCATTTGAAGGAGAATTATCTGTTTACTTTGTGTTTGATACTTTGGCACACAAGTATCTAAAAGCACATTGCTGTGATCACCTTCCTAGATTTAATAGAGCCTAAAGTGCAAGGGAGAAGCTCAGTTATATATCAAACTACCGTTTGTTGGCCACTGACCTTGAATATTCTTAAGCATAAGGGTTGGCTAGCCTTTAGAGGATTTTAAGGTTCTGTTGGAAAAAAAACCAACACTGTGCTCAACAAAATCTCTACAACAACATAGTTGGTGTAGCCTACAATTTTTTTGAATTGGCCAAATGGGAAATCCAAATCCTCTACAAAATTTTATAGATAAAATACAATAGAAAACACAAATTATATGCAAATAGTATTCTCAAAAAATAAATAGATCAGCAAATAATTCTCTATACTACAAATCAATTTCTTTGATATAATGTAGATTTTACGAAAATACAATGATTTGATTGTCAATACAGGCTGGGCAATGAAAGACCAGAAATCACATGCCTTGCAAGCTTTATAGAAAAATAAAATATTGCAAACAAAATATATCACGAAGGATGAAATAATTTGTAATAATATGGAATTAATACATTCATAAAAAGGTGCACATTTATAATGCAAAGGAGAACAATCTCCTCCTTGAAAAGCAATATGTAAACTCCATGGAAGAGAAAGGATAAATGACAAACCTAAGAAAACTTATCTCCAGAAAGGAAAAATCCATGAGAGAATATACCATGAAATATTTTACAATAACAAAATATTCCTAGACTAAATGCTCCTTATTCTTTTGATTTTCTCCTTGTGATCATTTACCATTCCCTTTCCTAATTATTTGAAAGAAATGAAAGTCTTTAAATTTACTAAGATGGCTCATAATGGCTAGTGATAAGGTACAAGAATGTTAAGAGTTAAATTTCAAAAATTTGAATTTGGAATCAATTTTGCACTACTTAGGATTAACCTTAGACAAGAAATCATTGGCCTTGAGATATAAATCGAATGTGTGGATATGAGTGTTGTGTCATAGAAAAATGGCCCCTTGTCATTTTCATGGACTTTTAGGTCTTGTTTCTAAGTTTTTTACATATTTTTCCTTGATTTCATGTTGCAACATAGCTTGAGCATGCTTATTTATGTACTAAAATTCAAATATTGAAGTCTTGTGAATGTGTTGTGAAGTGTTGTAAGGCATTTCCACATTATTCTAGACTCTATTTAATATAATTCACATAAAAATCATCATTTTACATATCAAAAAGTCCTATTTTCAAGTGTTATAGAGTCTTGTAATAAAGACTCACACTTTTCTATGCATTTTCCCCTTATTTATCCCTTTCTCATGTCTTATTTGACCTCTTTATACACTCATATGCTTTATTTGTGTGTATTCTTGAATATACTCTCAACACACAACATTAAATGACATTTAATTTTTGACACCTAGATTCATGTCCTAGGTGGGACCCATTCGCCATGGGTGGCTAATGAGTCCCCCTTGCCTCCAAAATTCAAAATATTTCAAATTTCTTTCAGGATTTATTCAAAAATATGCTTGATGTCAGCCTGTGATGATGTTTGAATGATTAATAAGACACAATATTGATATAAATAAGTTATTTTTCACCTCAAGGTGATCCCACAATAGTGGTTTACAATTTTTGGCCAAACTAGACACTGATATTTTTTTTTTAACAAAATCTCCACATTCGGGCACCTATAGCGATTAAACCGTGAGGAATTTGAAGATGATGCAAACTAGAGTCTTGTCACATTTTGTCTGTAGATTCTAAAATATTTTTTCAATTTTTTGGAATCAGATTGCACTTCTTTTTCCATCTCCCACAAAATTGGTTTTTAAAAAACAACATTTTAAAAAAGTGACGCACACTGTATAACGTATAACTTTTTTTCCTTGAAAGATAAAACTCCAATTCTTTCAAATTTAGATTTCTAACTCCAATATCTAGTGCTTCCACTTGGTTAGATAGTTTTTCATTGAATATTTTTTCTTTAATCAAGTTTCAAAGTCAAATCAATTACAATTCAGACATAACACGACCGTATAACACATAACTTTTACTGTATGTATCGAAATTCATTTTTTTTTTTGGTTGGATAAAGGACTCCAATATCTGGTGCACTCATATTTTTAATTTTTTTTTTTGATAATCTTCTATTTTTCCACTTGTGCAGAATAGAGAGTTTTGTTTTCATTGAAAAACCTATAGTTAATAAAACTTAAAAAACAAATAGATAATATAATCAAAACATATTAAAATTATATTCGTTGGATAGCTCGTTTTGAGGGGAACCCGATACTAGTTGGGTTTTTGAGATCTCCTCCATTTTCATTCTCAAATCGAGCTTTGAAGTGCAAAATTCTCAGCAAATTTGGTGCCTTACGGAGCAAGGGTGAAAAAACATGGGTTTGGCCGAACAAATGTTAGGTCGAAGAAAATAAAAGCATTCATTCGAACCCATGTTCGATCGAACCCACTATCCATAGAATTAAAAAATGACTTTTAAATGGGTTTGACCGAACATTCTAAAGATGTTCGGTCGAACACCTTATTTTTAATATTAATATAAATATTAATTATATTATTTTTAAATGATAACTTGAGAGAAAGATATGGAGGGAGTAGGGGTAGGCAGCAAGGCTTAAATTTGATGGCCATATGACCGTATTTAAAGGTTTTTTCCATAGAATACAATCAAAATTTTAAGAAGATTGTAAAAGGAGATATTTTGGATAAACTATCAAAATTTATATAGATTATAATAATATATATGTTTGATTTATATATAATTTTACATAAACTAAGGTATATCATAATGTTTTAAGGGCACCCATGAATAGATAACTGTAATTAAAAAATTTGTTCATAGGAAAAGTCAGCCATCAAATTTAATCCTTCGTAGGAGGGAGATACTTCATAGAGAGAGGGGGGGAGTGGGAGAGAGATAAAGGGTAGGGGCTCCTAGGGTTTCAGGGTTAAGGGTAGAGGAGCTCGAGAGGGAGAGTGGGTAGGAAGGAGAGACTTTTTAGAGAGAGAGGGAGGAGTGGGAGAGAGGAGCTTCAAACATCAAATCAGAGATCAAAATCAAAGGATCCGCGGCGTCAAATCAAACGTCAGGATCAGGATCAAATCAAATCAAACGAAATCAAAATCAGGATCCAGATCCAGAAAATCAAAACTTTTGCATCAAACAAATCAAATCCGGTCAGAAATCAAAATCAAACTTCAAATCAAAATCGGCATCAGGGTCAGGATCCATCAAAATCAAACGGCTTCCGCATCGGCATCCATCAAAATCCGATCCAAAATCAAAACTTCAAAATCAAAATCAAGCATCAGAATCAAGTCAAATCGAACATCAGGATCCAGGATCAAATCAAAATCAGGCAAAAATCAGGCACGTCAAAATCAAAATCAGGATCGAGATCAAAATCGGCATCAAAAATCGAAATCATCAGGATCAGGATCAAATCCGCGTTTCAAATCAAAATCAGCATCAGGATCAGGATCAAATCTAATCAGGCAAATCGAAAGATAATCAAATCAAAAGAATCTCAGATCAAATCGTCAGAAAAATCAGATCGAGCATTCAGTCAGACATCCAGAGTCAGTTCGTCAAAATCAATCAGTCAATCAAAATCAGATCAAAAATCAAACGTCAAAAATCAAGGGTCAGAGTCAAGTCTCAAAAATCAAATCAAAATCCAGAAATCAGATCAGGATCAAATCAATCAACAAAATCAAAATCAAAATCGAAAAATCAAATCAAAATCTCAGGATCAAAATCCGCGCATCAAAAATCATCATCGATCGATAAATCAGATCCAGAGATCAAATCAAAATCGACTAATCGACTCAAATCAGGATCAGATCAAATCGACTCAGGCATCAGGATCAGGATCCAGAATCAGCATCGATCAAAGTCAGGATCCATCCGGCGCATCAGATCGATCAGGATCAGGATCAAATCTTTTGGCATCGTTAAAATCGAAAAATAGATCAAAATCCGGAAATCGAGATCAATCAAAATCAAATCAAACGTCAATCGGATCAGGATCAAATCGTCGAAATCGAGCATCATCAGGATCCGGATCAAATCATCAAATCAATCAAATCAAATCAGTCAAATCTTAATCAAATCCGCGTCAAAATCAAACGTCAGATCAGGGTCATCAAATCAAAATCCATTCCGCGCAGAAATCAGAGCAAATCAGTCAGAGATCAATCAAAATCAAACGCGAGCAAAATCAGGATCCAGATCAATCAAAATCAAACTAAAATCAAACATCAAAATCAGTCAAAATCAAATAAATCATTCAAATCAGATCCAGCATCCATCGGATCAGAGATCAAATCTTTAAAATCATTCCGCGCATCAAAACGTCAAAATCAAACATCCATCAGGATCAGATCAAATCTTCAAATCAGGATCAGGATCAAAATCAAAATCAGGCATTTCAAAATCGAAATCAAATCAGGAATCTCAAATCAACATCAAAATCCGTGGCATTTCAAAAATCAGGCATCCAGAAATCGATCCGGATCCGTCAAAATCAAAATCGGCATCAGGATCAAATCAAATCTTAGAGAGATGGAAGAGATCTTATGTTGCATTCATTTTATGTTTTATTAATGTATTTACAATAATTTTATAATTATATAATACTTAATTTTAAAATTTACATAGTTTCATGGAACAATTTGATGGAACAAATTATATAAGTTGTATATAAGTGTATATAATTCTTGAACTTAAGAATTCCATGAAACAAATATAAGTTGTATATAATTGTAATTTAGGCAAAATGATTTTTAAAAAAATCACTATGTTTCAAATAAGGATTGAAAGCATATAATTTGGTTTTACATGCAACCATAAAAAGTGAGAGATGATGCTATCAAACATTTTTGAACTTAAGAATTTTCCATGGAACAAATATGTACATATAATTGTAATTTACACAAAATGATTTACAACTATGTACAAGTTACTATAAGTTCTCATTTGAACATGTACAGGGTTACAAGTGAACTTGAAAACCATGGATATAATCGAAGTCAAATATTTTGGTTCAGCCCGCTCTTCAATAACATGTAGAATTTTTTGATGATCATCACTATCTAGTCTCCATTTTCTTCCACCACATGCATGTGGAACTACATGGAGATGTAGAGTGGCAGCAATTATTAAGTGACTATATTGATATACCTTGTTATTAGGTTGATAGTCAACAAAATGAATCCCATGCTGAACAAATTTGACTTGTTTGAGATATGTCCCTTGTACTACAACAGAACCTACATGGTAAACATGAACCTAAGGTAAGACATATGAACATGTGTGCAATATTTTCATGCACAAGGTTTGTACAATATATATTTAATGTTTATAATGTAATGTGCACATGTGAATACAATGTATATAAAATTTAAAATTCAAACTTACCTGTGGGAAATAACATTCGATCACTTGTTTTAGGTTCTGCTAGCTTATTCCTCTCTCCTGTGCAACTCAATAAATAATAGCTAACACCTTTGATGTTTTTAGGCTCTGCTATGACTGCAAAAACATCTCCTATACACCAAATTTACACAAAAAAAATCTTAAAAAATTAGAAATGTCTCTAAAGATCATTAACTAGATATATATAATAATTAAATTATTGAAAACTTACATGTGTACCTTTTCTAACCAATCCTAAAATATGGTCATAATCAATTGAAATCAAAGGAATGTCTTCAAATATTTCTTCCTCATCTTCATCATATGTTTCTGAAATAACTAGTGGCACTATATCCCATTTACCAACATATCCAAGTTCTTGATTGTTGCATGCATAATCAGATTTTCCCTCAATGCACTTAGTGAAAAAACAAGAGTAATCCCTTGTGTCTAATATCCATCCGTGGCGACTATCTGAACTCCTAACACAATGCAAAGATCTTGTTTTTTCTACCCTCTTGCATCCATGCATCGATCTTCTATCCACACCTAGATACATATGTACAACAAAAAACTTATGTGAACAAATATGTATATATATTTTAAATTTAAATAAATTCAAATTTTTGATTTAATGTAATTTATACATACTTGATATCTCCCAAAACACTCTATGTGGAATGTGTTGGTTTGTTCTTGAAGATATGCCGACCACATTTGATGCAAAGTGTTTCTTGCACCATTCAACAACATCATGTGCATTGTCTAGATGATCTTCTGGATAACTCATTTGATGCTTGCTTAAAGCTCGTTTGATGTAATCTCCTGCTCCATCATGCTCACCCTTTCCATGGCCACTCTAAAAAAAACTCCAAACATGTGGTATTTTGTAGATTTTAAGATATCTACAGAGTGCATAGAATGGCCATAAAGATTTGAATTGTGCCGCACATCCATCTGACCATACAAAATGATTTTCAAATTTGACACCCCTACTTCTCAAATTCTCAAAAAAGATTGTAAAGCAATGTTTGACAAAAAGTGTGTCATGCTCTTTATCATCACTAATATAAAAGTGATATTCTTTTTTAATGACTCGTTCTTCATCTATACTCTCAACACCATCCAATTCTGATTGTGCATGTCAATAAGACACATGAACCATAATAGTGATGTGCTTTGAAAAGTAATACTCTGATTGAATCTCCTTTTGATGTAGAAAGGAGTAATTTTCTGCAAATTTAACTACTGATAGAATTGTTCCATGTGGGAAAGTATCTCTCAATGTTTGGAATTGTTGTGATTGCCACTTAGCAAAAAATGAATGATGTATGTATGGTCGTATCAATTTTTGAAAATCTTCCATAAATTTTCCAATGGGAATCTCCTCTTCTACATAGATCAACCTTGTGGATTCTTTCCCAAAATTTGTTTGCAACTTTACATACTTGTACCTGTGTCAGTAAAATATGTGAATAACTAATAAACCATACTTGATCAATGAAACATTACATCAAAGAAAATCCAAATAACTTGATCTATGAGAAATTGAAACAAATAAACTCTCTAAAAATAGTACTTACCTCTTGTAATTTACTGTCTTTGTTAGGTCAGTATCCTCAACTCTTGAAGGAAATTTAGCCAAATTTCTACATCTCACAAATTATTTTTATGCAGTTTATTTGAGATTCATTTTCATGATCACATAATATAGACTTTATGAACAAACTTGCATGTTTAGGAGGTGCATTTTGAAACCCAGATCTTTCTTCTCTCATCTTTCGAAACACTTGATAGTAGAGATCAAATTCAATATGATAACAACAATGACAAGTTTCAAAAAACTTGTTTATCTTCACATAATATGGCTTTAACCTTTGAAACATTGTTTTCCCAGTCTTTATATGAGGATATGCATTACAAAAGTTCATATACATCTCAAATTGTGTTATGTCTAGCCAATGTTTGATATGATTTTCATAAATACTTGGTCCAATCCTGTATCTCATAACATCTCTAGTATTTGATGATGGACGAGTCTGATCATGCCAAAAACCTGAGACCAAGTTCCTAACAACATCTTCAATCCTGTCAAAACGGGGAGCTCTACACATAATTTCCCAATTGCCTTCTAAACTCTCATCCAAAAACTTTCTCTTTTTCTCATATTTTATCAATGTGGTTCTACTATAACCAATTTCAGTTGAAAGTGCTAACATTTTTCTTTTTCTTGCTATATCTTGATGTACAATAGATGTCAACATCACCCTTCTTATAGTGGCCTTATACACAATTCGAGATCCTTTCCCAATGGAATCTAAACCTTTTTTAACATTTTGAACAATATCCTTTTGTAATCCCATGTGCTTCTTCTTATTTGATGATGAATGGACACCCAAAAATTGTAATGACTCTTTGAGCTCATCACAAAGAAGTAAATGTGATAACAATTGGGTTTTTTCAAGTGTATCAAGATGATTGAAATGATGATTGATCATTCCATTTACAGATTTAGTCATTGACCTCTTTCTCTTATTATAAGGCTGGTTGGCATAATATTTGAGTTTCTCCATATCCATTCAAGTAAATGATCTAAATTTCTATGAGAAATTTGTTTCCCGACCTTCTTAGCTAGTTTTATATGCTCATCCATACCAGTAGGAGGAAGTGATCCCGACCCCTCTTCAACATGCATTGTTTGAACTTGTGCCTCCTCCCTATCTTCAAGGAACATGCATTCTTGAGTGGATTCATTTGATCCAATGTCTAGATTTGGCTTGACTTGAGCATGAAAACTTCATGCTTGTTGAGCCCTTCCTACACATGTGTCACAAAATATTTTTCAAACAAAAGTGAGATGATGTTAAATATATAAGTGAAGTTTATGTATGCAAGCAAACAAATTGATAAAACATGATGAGCTATAAGTGAGAGAAGTTTGTGCTATTTTTATATGCTCATCCATACTAGTAGAAGGAAGTGATCTTGACCCCTCTCCAACAAGCATTGTTTGAACTTGGGTCTCCTCCCTAAATTCAAGGTCCATGTGTTCTTCAACAGATTCATTTGATCCAATATCTTGATTTGGCTCGACTCCAGCTTGAGGAATCCCTAGAGTATAAAACATAAAAATAATTTGAGAACATTGAAGTGATGAAAATAAAATATGAAAGACACAAAACACAAATATTGAAACAAAAAGAATTGGCTTAAGGAATTGGAGTCAAGGATCATATAAACATTGCAACTTGCATGACCAAGATGACTTGAGGATATTTAAAAGTATCTATAGTCATTCAAGTGCAATAATGGTTAGAAACCTTCAAAGTAAAATTACTAAACACACCCTTGAGAGTGAGAGAGAGAAGAAACAAGCATGTACGTTGTTTCTTTCTATGATAATTTTCCAAGTTTTGATCACGCCTCTTTTGTTCTTCTTCTTTTGACAATTTTTCGTTGAGATGCATTTTTTCTTTTTATTTGTTGTCCCATTTTCTTCTTCAACTTAAAGATGACTCTAAACAAGTCCTCTACCAACTTAGTTAAATTATCCTCCAAATTTTGCCTTGATTGATAAAAATGAAAAGTTGTCGAGCTCCAATATTTGTCTCCTTGATAAATGTGCAAAAACTTCTCCAAAATCTGCACTCCAAGTGAATCAAAATTATTCAAGTGTACATGGAATAACTAGATCCTAGTTTAAATGAATCAAGTAGTAAACAAACAAGTTATTTCATTGTGGAGTTTGTTGTTATTTAATTCATAGGTATGCACAACATATCTAGTAATTTTAGAATTTTGTTAAAGTGTCAAAAATGTATAAATATTAGAGGTATAATTTGAATTGAATTTCAAGTTAGTTGTCGAAAATGTATAATAGAGGTATAATTTGAATTAAATTTTCTTAATTAAATATTTGAATTGAATTTCAAGTTACTTGTAAAAAATGTATAATAGCTCGATATAATTTGAATTGAATTTTCTTAAAATTATATTTGAATTGAATTTCAAGTTACTTGTCAAAAAGATTATATCTTGTTCCCAACTCAATGGTTCATGTTGCTTAAGTCATTTTTAAAAAAATATTTATTGTGATCAACATGAATGAGCTTAATTATAAAATGGCATTGATTTCCCTAAAATTCTACTAGAGATCAAATGTATATTGAATATAAGGAAATGTAAGTTGTAAGAGATAATAAAATAAGAAAACATGTATGTATATTGAATATTTAAAGCAAATGCATACATATATTACATGTAAACATGTTTAAACCATAAGCAAACACATGTACATATATGTAAAGGGATTCAATACATATAAACATAACACATATTATAAGCAAAGAGGCAAATGTATGTATATATCATATAAGAAAATATATGTACATATATCATAAAAGAAAAATGTAAATTAAAGATCATCAAATGTTGAATACTAAAGATCAAAAAATGAGCAAATGTATGTATATCATATAAGCAAGTGTAAGTTAGAGATCATCAAAATATCAAATACTATTTTAAAGATCATCATATAATCAAATACACATGTGGTAAAGATCATAAATCTAGAATGCATGGCCTAATATGAATGTCTACTCCTAGACGAATGGCCATCTGAATGAGAACGGTCCTACTCTGATGGATGTGTTGAGCCCTGCAAATAAAATTGTGTACAAGATGTGTTAAATACATATAATTTATATTAAATAAATTTTATGAAAGTTATTTTTAAATGAACTTGTATTTTTAAATATCAATCTAGAACTTGTATTTATCTATGCATACATAAATATATATTTTATGAAAACTCACATGTCCACTGATATCAGATTCATGCACAGAGTCACATCGATCATGCACATGATCTGGACCAAGGCTAGGAGTGATATGAGGTATGTCCACCTGTAACAATATATATACACATATATATATCAACTTACATGAATATCTAGTTAAAAAGAAATTTAAAACATAATGATAAAAGAATTGAAACATGCACATGCACACATACATGCACATCATCTGATATCGGATGACCTAAGTCCTCTGAAACATTCACCTCCACCATATCCACCAAATGATCAAGCGACGAATCAACATTTGCATCCATCTAATCTATCCCCTATCATGCCATAAATGATGAATGTAGAGGACTATGAAGGTGAGATGGCATCGGTGATGATGAACCAGAACCAATCAACATATAAGTAAAACCCATAGTCTGTGCAGTTACCGTATGAACTATAGGTGGATTCTGATGCGCACTAGTGCTCAGCTGAGAGTGATGGGATCCTGGAACTGAATGACCTCTATGTCTCAAATGATCTCTAACATGCTCTATACTAATCCCATTATCTGATGCAATGTGGGCATATGCCTCTAATAGGTCCTTAGCCAAACAATGCAGAGTCATGCGTGACATATCTCCTGTAAGTGCATCAAGCTGTGTAGGAGTAGGGATGCCAGCCACTATAAAAGGATCCATGGTGGCCCACTGTGCTGAAAATGGTGTGGATTGGGAATGTCTAGATATCAAATACTGACCTACACGATCATCAGATATCCTAGTGATGGCAGTCGTAATGTCACCTACAGTGTCGATTGCTTCTTTTTGGGAAGCAACAACAACCTCATCTGCTATGTGGGCTAGAGCTGGGGTGAGAGTAGGAGACCTGTCACCAACCAATACCCTAAAAATTGGGGGTGGTCTATCTGCTCAATGATAGGTGGGCCTATCAACAATCCTACCACGCCCCTGACCAACATATGGTGGAATGTCTAGGTAGTTAACTTTGAGGCCCAAATGGACCTCACCATACAACTGTTGAACAAAATACAATGGAATCTGGTCATTGTTTGGTATAGACCATGTGTTGCAAGAAATCATGGGTAGATCAATGAGGCCATAGCATGATCGACACACCTAGTGACCCGGTATCCCCTAACCTTACGCACATTTTGATAAAATGGAAAACAAGTGGCTTTTATCATTTCTTTGGTGACACTATCTTGTATTTGTTTAAGGGGAACGTCACCATGTACTTCTTCCCACATGCGGGAAAGAATAGCAGTCACTCTGTCTGGGGAATATGCACTAGTCCTCTCAAGTTCATCTTTTAGTTTTTCTAGACTATGCAATATTAACATACATGGTTCACTATATATCCCCCCGAGGGTTTGCACCCTATGCTAATGAATCTCTCAATTATTTTTTTATCTCATTACTAGTATTTGCAAACAAAGAATCTGGCACAGGTGGAACATGATCTACATTTTCCATGTTATATATATATATAGATATATATATACATATATATATATATAGATATATATATACATATATATATAGATATATATATATACATATATATATAGATATATATATACATATATATACAGTACACCTAAAAAACAATGAGACTTTGGTAAATAATATATCTAGATAAAGAGAATAGAAATCTAAAATTGAACTTGTAATAATTCATCTACTCATCAATAATATTTTCATACTATTAACTTGATTTAAAAAGAATTGGAAGACAACTATAATCTATAACATAGCATCCTTAAATGGTTCAAATTTTAAATGAAACGATGAAAGAAAGAAGAAGAATACAAAGATTAAAGTATAAAATCATTTGAAAATAATTGGGGATAAAAATATTTAATCTAATAGTTGTTAACATAAATGAACTTCAATTATATAGCCAAGAACATCAAAAAATTATAGATTGGAAAGAAAAATAAATATCTCATATTACTTGAATAAAATCTAATAAAGTTTGACTTCATTGCATACTTGTTATAAATATCTCACATGAACCAATGAAACTCAATGTGTCTCCAAATTACATAAGAAGAGAGAACCTAAATGTGAAAAAGAAAAAGAAAAAGAAATCCATCTTTTTGTAATGAGTTTGTTAAAATTTAAAAACATTCAAGAACCCCAAAATGGTTTGAAATTGATGATAATAATAGAAATTCTTGAAGGCAAGAGGTCATCACAAACCATTCGATTGTGGGCTTCAAAAATTTTCAATGAATGGTTTTCCAATAAGATGTATTAACCAAAATATTCCAAATTTTTATACAATTACTAAAGATGTACAAAATGAGACCTTTACTAAATAAATTTCAAAGATTCATGTAAACAAAAAGTTTGATCGAAATAATATTGTTAAAGTTTTTTTTAATGCATTAAATTCTATTGTAAATAATAGTAAGGAAAAAGATAAAAGAGTTGCTCATAGACTAATAACATCATTAGTAACAAATTAAATAATTAAAAAGGCTCAATTATTAAGGTAAACTTGTCTTGAATTAAGCCTAAATCGTAAAACATTATCAAAAGTACTATCAATAAGATCATGATTAGAAAGTCTTATTGAAAATCATACTTGGGATTTTAGCAGTAGGCTTCCATGAGTCGATAAGAAGCTAATTAATAGCACATAGGATGAAATTCAACAATTTTGACACTCTAACTCTAGATTTACATATGAGGTTGGAAACAACATTTTTTATACTCTACCTAGGCCATGATTTTTTTATCAGTACGAAGAGTTTATGATAGAAATATATCCATTATTGTTGAGTTAAAAGTAGGTTAAATATTATTTTTCTTAAAAAATCACTTTTATATAAATGTAGGTGTTTTGGAGAACAAAGTTATAGTATGAATAAGTGATTGACATCGATGGCTATAAATTTCAAGGTGGGGACATTCAATATAATTCATAAGGTGTTATAATATTAAATTCTTTCATTGTTTAGTTAGTTTTAATCAATGTATGATTTATTAAACATTTTTTTAATATTTAAATGTAGGTGTTTTGGGGAGTCTAGCAATGATAGATCTAGCTCATTGAGAAAGGATATAGGTAGAGAGAATGAGTGACCTTGACAAGGATTGAGACATGGATCACCTTAGGGTGGTAGATATAAGTGGAACATATCCATAAAGAAGGATAGGCGAAGAGGATAGATATAGAAAAATGTGATCAACATAGATTAAATAATAGATAAAGCATAAATCAAATACTTTAATAGTATAAAATATAAAATGTAACCGAGCATTTGTGGGTTTGCATCCCACCAAACATGTCAAGTTGTAAGCATTTAATTTAAATAAATGATACATTGAGGAAAATAAATGTAGACTTCAAATTGAATTAAAAAATCACCTCTAATAGAGTGAAAAGATGAATTACACAAAAAATGAACTAAAATTATAATGAAATACACAATAAATTATCATGAGTTTTTAACCAAATTAAAATGTGGCTACTATTATAACCTAATTAACTAATTTATTTATTTAATGAAATTTCTTAATTATTTTGATCAATGAATTGATTGAATTATTTTCAATTTTTATCTAATTGGATTAAATATGTTAAATAATTTGATTGAATTACACATTAAATTATCATGAGTTTTTAACCCAATTAAAATGTGGCTACTATTATTACCTAATTAACTAATTTATTTATTTAATGAAATTTCTTAATTATTTTGATCAATGAATTGATTGAATTATTTTCAATTTTTATCTAATTTGATTAAATATGTTAAATAATTTGATTGAATTACACAATAAATTATCATGAGTTTTTAACCCAATTAAAATGTGGCTACTATTATTACCTAATTAACTAATTTATTTATTTAATGAAATTTCTTAATTATTTTGATCAATGAATTGATTGAATTATTTTCAATTTTTATCTAATTTGATTAAATATGTTAAATAATTTGATTGAATTACACAATAAATTATCATGAGTTTTTAACCCAATTAAAATGTGGCTACTATTATTACCTAATTAACTAATTTATTTATTTAATGAAATTTCTTAATTATTTTGATCAATGAATTGATTGAATTATTTTCAATTTTTATCTAATTTGATTAAATAATTTTGATTGAATTACAAATAAATTATCATGAGTTTTTAACCCAATTAAAATGTGGCTACTATTATTACTTAATTAACTAATTTATTTATTTAATGAAATTTCTTAATTATTTTGATCAATGAATTGATTGAATTATTTTCAATTTTTATCTAATTTGATTAAATATGTTAAATAATTTGATTGATATATAAACAAAATTATCATAATTTTCATTGAATTATCTAGGAATAATAGATTAAATACTTGGAATTATTTTAATTTATTTCAATATTTGTGAGAGAATGATTCATTTAAATATTTGGTTAATTTATTCTACTCGATTGCATACAACCATGTAAAATGTATTCATATGTTGTTTATTAAGAAAAAAAGTCATAAATTATATTTCTAGAAATAAAAAGCACTACAAATATGGAGGGAAAAAATTAAATAATCTCAACATAGCAAGGATTTTACAAAGTGATAGATAATTTTCTCAAAAGAAAAAGGATGTGTTGTGCACAAGACAACAAACCACTTTTTCATGTTTTTTGATGTCTAAATATTTACTTTTCATACATGTTTGTGAATACCACATAAATTGAGATGCACGATTATTTTAAAATCTTCACATGCATCTTAAAGTGGAAAAAATTGTAATGATAAAATTTGCATATCCATATTATTCCTATATATATGGTGCAATATTGTGCAAAGTGGTAATAATTCCCCTAGAGTTTATGACCTATTATATAGACATAAATCAAACACTTGAACTCCATTTTTTCCTTACACACATCTTATCAAAGCATTTTTTGACACATATCCACATATCCACATAGATCCACTTTTCCTAATGAATCTTATGTGTATGTCTAATGGTGGCATGTGGAAGGATAAATATGGCTATTGAAAACTTTACCATTATCTTGACAACTAATTATGGCTATATAATTATCTTATTGTAATGAACCTAAGTTCATTCGATAGATATTAGTGAAGTTGAATTAGGAAGCATGGATTGTGCTTTATTATACACATTTTATGTTTAAAAATATGGGTCTAATTTTTGCGATATTGATAGTCAGTTAAATTTCTTCAATAGTATATCCAAGGTATAGGGATATATTAGTGGTAAGAGTAGTGTAGGATAAAAAGGAGAATGTCCAAAGAGGGGAAGGTCTAGAAAGGTAATGACAAATGGTAATGGAAGGAGAAGTTACACTATAAGGTTAGATTTTCATAGGATAAGGAGGAATGGTATGAAGAACATATCTGTATAGGATAGTGCTAGTAGTAACAATGGTGCGAACATATATAAAAGAATTGGAGATAAGAAAAATACTAGTGGAGAGAAAGGCAGTAGGACATGGGTGGTGGATCCCATGGAAGTGGTAACTATAGTATGATAGGAGGAATCATTATAAGAGGATGAAGGGTAGATGGATGCATAGAGGGTACAATATTATTAAAATCCATTAGAGTGGTAATATTATGAATCTAGTATTAATTCCCTAAGGATAGTCACCTAATACATTATATAAATTACTAGCCAATGAGTGAGGATATTTAGGGTGGAGAGGTGCATCAATATGTAATTATCAATTTAGGAAAATATCTTGTTTACCAACATATGTATCTAAATCATAGTCTCAAGTGATCATTATTTTTCATCTTCTTTAATGTGGCTCTTTATATGGTTGTCATTAGCTATTTATATGGAAAAATGATTCAATCATCATTTTATTTGCTAGTCATATCAGAGTTAAGATGAAAACTCCATTAAACAAGATTTTAAAGGATATTAATTTAACTAGATAAAAGATTAAGGAAAACACTCTCAAACATGCAATATACCCCAATTTCTTAGACAATGCATATATAAACCAAGTCAAGGAATATAATGTTGAAATTTGTGCCAAATTTGGTGCCATTTTTAGGTCATTATTTTGGCTCATGGCTTTGGTTAAACCACACTTTCTTTATGGTTTAATTTTTTTCTATTTATGGGTGCTTGAGATGGAGAGCATAATTATTTTGTAGGTATCATCATGCTACTAGAAATTACTCCATATTCACATGTTTAAATGATACTACTATAAGGGTATGGACATGAATATTTTATTGTAGATGATATTATTATCAAATAATATAATTGGTTCATGTTTTTGGTTGTGAGATTTTTCTTCCAAGAGGATTTTCCCATGTACATAATTATGTTATAAATTTATAATTTATATATTTTTCTTGTAACTAAAATTAAATCTATTTATCCATAGTTTTGATTGTTGAAATGGGAAGGCATAATTCATTTACACAAGACAAAAATATATGCAAAATGGGGAAGCAAAATACTATATTGAAAATGATTTAAAAACTTTCAAAAAAATGCAATTTGAATTCAACAAATTTTAAAAAAATTGCATTTAGGGTTTCAAAATTAAACAAATAGATGCATTTTGAACTCTAAAAAAATCAAATTTTAAATACCTAGTGGTCAATAGTGCTCAATATGCAAACTGGAATGATGAACTTTGAAGAGATGAACTTAAATTTGCTTTCACGGAAAGAAAAACATCTGTTTGGTCACCATCACACTCTCAGTTTTCCGCACGCACCAGGGACAGTGACTGGTAAAACAACAAAGTAAAAGTGACAGGTTAAAATGAAAGAATTTTTAGTTTTTGTCATATTTAGGGGGTTAGGTTTTCTTTGGTTCAGTCGAACCCAATGGTTCGACCGAACCCATTCAATATGGTGAAAAGAAAAAATGTGAAATTTCCTTCCTCTTATAAAGTGTAAACCACTATGCTAAAGCCACCCTTTTACATCCATCCAACATATTCAACACATTTTTCATTCATCCAAGCATTCAATCAAGCATTTACAATACATCATCGAGCAACTATTGAAACACTTTGAAGCGGCCATTGATATTACTTCAGACTTCCATTATCAAGGATTTTGGTAAGTTTGTAACACTTTTATGTTGTTCTTTCATCATTTTCTTTGCATTTCATTTATTTCTATTGGCTTTGATTACCAAAGTGGGGTTTGACCAAGGGAAACCCCTATTTGCTAACCCTCCAACATTTTCCCCCTTTGCATGTGTAGTTGCAACCTTTTTTCTTGTAGATTTGACAAGTTTAAAGGTGTTGAAAAGTGGAAATCAAGTCAGTTAGGTTCTTCAAGTCAAATTATCATTATTTTAGGCTTGTTGAGTGTTTTCTATCCATTTTTTGCAGAATTGACTTCAACAACCCGACAATTAGGCATTTCTAGATTTGGTGTTACAGAGTTGTCTCCTGATTTTATAGAAATCTTGGGGAGGACTGATTCACCACCCTTGGTGAATGAGTCCCACTTGAAGTCTGAAAATCTATATTTTGTCAGATTTTTGATCCCAACTATCAGAAATTAGTTCCTGACAACTTTTTCATTAGTAGGAGGATTGATTCGCCACCCTGGGTGAATGAGTCCCACTGTGAAATTTCAATAAAGTCATTCAGCATTCTAGAAATCCCAACATCAACAATTTACATCTAGGTGTGCTTAGATTCATCCCTGTACCTTTTGTTCTGCATATTTTCTTCAATTTCTTCATTGTTTGCATATCACATTGTATTTTCAAATATAGTTTAAATACTAGTTTTTTATTCATTTAGATTAGTTTCAATCATTCAATTGCATTTATTTTTGTTCATTTATGCATAACATCATCCATAATTTCATATTTGAGTGAACTTGTTAGATTCTTTGGCCTTTCTTTCTCCTTTTAGGTGAAAAACCTAGAAATGCTAGAAATACCTAAGGTGCCAAAAATCTACGGTTCAAGTGTGTAGTATAGAAAAAAGTATCGCTTGCTTAATTTGGGAATGTTTAGTGATAAATTGTACTTAATGTCTCCTTGATCTAGTGTTGTGAAGTGTTTTAAACATACACATTAGGTCTTGGGCCCTTTTTAAGCTAAATTAACCTAACTCTATCCTAATTTAACGTTGTAAAATGTATTTATTTATATCTTCACATTAAATTTGGGAGGATTTAGGGCCCTTCTAAGCTAAATAGACTCATTTTTTCCTTAATTTAATGTTGTAAAATGTATTTATTTACACTTTCATGTTGGATTTTTGGCCCCTTGCATTTATGACCTTTTAATAGGCCCCTATGACCCCATATTGTGCATCTCAAGGTATATTTTGATGAAAAACCTAACAAGATCAACATAAAAAATTAAATTCTTCACTCCCCGACACTTTAGCATGAAAAATAGCCCCTGTGGGACCCATTCGCCACCTTGGGTGAATGAGTCCCATTTGGCCTATTTTTAAGGCTTTGAGCGAGAAAAGTGGGTTTTCAATTCAAATTTATCCTATGTCAGCCTTTGGGATAAAATACACGGGTTATTAGGTGGATTGCCTATATAAACAAGCTCTCAAATCATTATTTCATCATGTATTCATATTATCAATTCAAGCACTGAAAGGTTAGGCATTTCAAGACTTCACAAGATCATTTCTAAGGCATTCAAGGGAAGATTTATTCATCAATTGTTGTAGTAATTCAAGATCCATCATCATGTCAAGCATATCAAGCATCAGGTATGTTATTGAGCTAGTATTGTGATGTAGCATTGAATATCCATAGTGAAGCATTGTTCAATTCGTATTGTCAAAGATCAAGATCTACATCTTTCATGGCCATTTCATGTTAAATTACAAATTTACAAGTCATCATTCGCAAGGCACCATTCAAGGTATCATTGTTCATGTTTCATATCTTATGTTTCATGTTTCATGTCCTTGTTTCATTGTTCCATCATTTGTTTTAATTACCTAAATGGAGTTTGACTAAGGAAAACCCCCATTCCCTAACAATCAACATTTTCTCTCTTTATTTGTGTGATTGCAGATCTAGATGCTTTGAAGTATTGAATATCATTGAACATTAGGTTTCAATCTTGTTGGATTTGTCTCCCCATTTTCAAGGTCATAATCTTCACAAAAAGGTCATCAACAATCCCAAAATTAGAGTTTCAAATCTGAGAACCTGGAGGAATAAATTGAGCAAACTGAGAGGTGTAGATCAGAACTTTGAATTTCTAGAAAAGCCAAACTAGACTCATTCAGCACAAGTATAAAATGAGTCCCATTGTAGGTGTTTTTTGGAGACCTTTATAGATTTGGATACCCATTTTCCCAAAACTTACTCCTGTGCAAAAATCCAAAAGTAGGAAGTTGATTCACCCAGAATGGCGAATGAGTCCCACTAGGTCAAAAAGTCAGCAATTTCAACATTTTCAAAACTATTTCTAGTTTTCAACGCATCTCTAGGTGCACACATTCTATTTTGTTTCTTTCAATTATATTCTTCTTGCATTTTTCAAGTCATTTATTTCAATTTTGCATCAAACTTGGTTTGCATCTCATCTTTCATGCCATTATCTTTTCCAAGTTTAAACTTGGTGGTGAACCCCTCTTGTAATCTAAAATCATACCCTAGGATACCCTATTGTCAAATCTCTTTCCTCTATTCCACTCTTGGGGTAAGATCTCTAGGGTCATCCTTGAATGTGAAGTATAGAAGATTGTTTCCCTAGGTCCTAAACCCTAATGGAGACAAAATTCTATGTTCCATTTTGGTGAAACTACATTTATAATACCTTCTTTTCTAATTTAGAGTCCATCATCATCCTAGATCTATCTTTTCTTGAATTTTAATTAGGATTTGCATTAGTTAATTGGCATTCTAGGCTTTCAAATTTTTGCATTAGTGAAAGTGCATATAGGTTGCATTTTTGCATCTCAAATCATCAAAAATCATCTCAAAACTGTATTTGCACTTAGGATATACATCATAAAACATAAAAAGCATAAAAATACATTAAAAATCTCTATTTTTTTTAAAAAAAATCCCTACTAGGACTCATTCATTGGGTAAGTGCAAGAAGTTCAGCCCACTTCTAGTGGAAGTGTCATTTTTTAGCTTTAAAATAGGTACCAATTCATTTCTTCGAATAGGTACCAATTTTGAAGTGGGTACTCATTGCAAAAGGTTTAAAAATCACAATACATGCTTCTCATTTTTATTTAGGCTTAGAAAAGGCATGGTAACCCAACCCTTAGCCTTGGACGTACAAGTAAAAGGTCATGACAATATCGAGAGAAAAAATTGATTATGTCAATATGGCTGACAGGGGTTTTTACAAAATTATTTTATGAGATCAAAACCCATTTGAGATGAGATTGTGTAGATTCTAAACATATAATTTATTACCAATTGGATTATATTTTCTATTTTTCAAATAATTTTTGATGAAATTGGTCCATAAACCTGAAATATCATGTTTTTATTATTTTAATAACTTTTTATTAAAATATTTTTTGAAAAAAATTATACTTGAGCAATATTTAGACAATTCTTTTCAATTTGAAAAAAGGAAAAATAAAAAAATGATAAGTTTAGGTCATCTTATGCATGATGTACATGTGGGATTTTCAAAACAGCAATTACAATCAATAAAAAATATATATACTCAATATATATATATATATATATATATATATATATATATATATATATATCATGAACATTCTTCAATGTGTTAGAGATCATTTCCCAAAAGGATTAAAAAAAATACAATTATTTAGGTCAAAATATGGATGACGTACATGTGCATGGTATGGTAAAAAAAGGTTGACTTTTAAATAGTGGTTTTTAGACATGCTTATTGAAAATGAATTTGTGTCATCTTGGTATTAATATAAATTACATATTTGGAAACTAGACTCTGAGTACTATGTTTCATATTACTGAGTTTTTGTAAGATTTGGTCTTTAAGTGCTTCAAATTTTTAGGTCAATTTTGACAAATTCTGAAAATTAGGGAAAACACTTCCACTTTTTGGCCAAAACGTGGAGTCAACTTTTTGCACACCCCACCACCTTGGGCGAATCAGTCCTAGTGCACCCTTGAAATAGCCTTTTATAGCATTAGAAACCTTGTTTTTACACTTTTTTTTGTTTCCATCAACTATTTGTTTTAGTTGATTGAGCTTTTGTTACTTGCATTTCATTAAATCTAGCTTAATTTGGTCCATTTCATGCATTGGTTAATTTCAAATTTGCATTTTCACATTGTTACATAGCATAATCACTCAATTGTCATCTTCAAAATCTAAAAAATTACATTACACTTTTGCATGTTTTCCTTAGCATTTTTGCATTTCAAGCTTGTAGAACAATCATTACATCATGTTTTCATTGCAAAAATCTATAGTTCTCATACTTTATGTTCTACTTTCAGATCTTATTGGTGTTGTAAGAAAGTTTTGTTAAGTGCATATGAATATGAGATCCTTTCCCCTCTCTTTTTGTTCGTCATTGATCCCTCTACTAGTATTCCTTCTATGAGTGAGATTAGTCTAGTGAAAAAAACCTTGGGCAATCATAACAATCACATTTGTTTTTCTCCTAATATCTCTCCTACTTTTGAAGAAGGTATTGTAGCGTTAAAATAAATAATCGATGAGAGTTTTGAGAATCTGAGTTGTTTCTCTCCTCTTACCTCTCCTTTTAGACAATACATTACTAAACAAGAGGACATAGTGAAAAGTAATCATGATGATAACATAAGACAGAAAGAGACCATTGAAACATACCCACACTTTTCTCCCAACATCTTCTCCTATTGTGATAATGATGAGGATATGTTGGTGTTAGATAAGAAAAAATTTAAGATCTATGAAAACCATCTTTATGATTTTTCCCCTACCTATCCTATTTTGGAAGACATTAGGGAAAAAAGGAATGAACTCATAAATGATCATGGAAATCATACTTTTTCTTCTTCTAGTATCTCTCATAGCTATGAATAAGATACTTTGATGTTAGAAAACATTATAGATGAAGGTCATGAGAATCTTGGCTATCCTTCTTCACCTAGGGAAACCCTTATTGATCAAGACAATTCAACCATTCATCATTCCCCTACTTGCAATGAAGTCACTTTGGAAGAACCAATCCTTGAATTTCAAGGATATTTTGTTTGTAGTTCTCCTAAAAACTCTCCTCCTAGGGAGGATATCATGGTGCAAGAAAATATGAACATTGACACATATAATGAGGCTTCCTTAGGTGAACTGACAATAGAATCCCCTTCACTAAGATATCATGCAAACAAAGACAATATTTTTGAGGTTATGACAACACAAATTGGATCTCCTTTAATTAGTAAGCTTCCTAAGTCACCTCCCATTAGCAAATCACATTAAAAAAAAAGGAGATTTCTTGAAATCTACGATGCAATCTAACAATGTTTTGTAGCATCCAAGATATAACATAATTGTTCAAACATGTAGGGGACCACAAATCTCTCCTGCAACATCACCATTGCTTCAACATATTTTTCCTAGTGCTCCTCGTTCACTTTTTCGTAATATAGTTGTAGATCTTAAGAAGACCCTTGCTAATATATCTATATGACAACTTATTCAACTATCACCTACATACAAGTGCCTATTTCAAAAACTATTTTAAATAAAGTAGGAGGAGATCCAAGCTTCTATGAAATTGAATAATGTAACATCCCCCTTTCATCCCATACAAGTCAAATAATCAGAAATCACATTCCCTAAACATGAATTTCCCTCACTTGAGACTTAGAACAAGAATAAAGCCTTGATGGTAAAGGTGATCATTAATGAAACTTCAGTTAGGTGCATTCTCATAGATAATGGAGTAGAAATTAATGTTTGTAGCATTGATCTCCTAGAAAAATTGGCAAGGAAAAAAGGCTCATTCAACTTAATGATGTTCATATTCGTGGCTTTGGCAATGTTAATAGGCAACCACTAGGGATGTTCACATTACCTATTAAGGTTAGACTTGTAGTGTTTCCTACCCCAATCCATATCATGCAAGGACCCATTTCATACAATATTATCCTAGGAAGACTATGGATTCATGCTATGAAAGGATTCCCCTCTACTGTCCATTGTACATTGAAATTTGAGTACAACAACAAGATATACATGGTTGAAGTAGATGAACAAAGTTATGGATCACATGATCACAACACTTTCAATTCCCCTAATACTTTCATTTGAAGATCAAAATTTGAACCTATATGAGTTGATGCTAATCCTTCCCCTACCAAAAAACTCTTTAGCGATAATTGGGGGTCATTATATTTTATGCCTTGTTTCAATAAGGAATACAAAATCTTACACTCAAAATCCGAAGAGTCATATACAAATGATTCATTTTCATATACATGTTCTAGTAACAATTGGGGTTTCACACCTTCCTTTATGGGAGAGTGAAAAATCTCACAACCTAAACCAAAATAGCCTTTTGTTTCATATGCTCAAATTGGTTCCACATCAACAACATTACCTAGGTATGTGCAGGATCATGATGGGCCAAAAAGTGGCGATATTATGGGTATGTGTAGGGTACATGGCTGACAACTTTTTTTTACTCAAAATTGATGAAATGAAAAGGGTTTTTAAAGGAGATTCTCAGATTTCAACTAATATAAATTATGCTTTACTTTCAATTTAATAAATAATTATTATTCATTTTCTATTTGAATTACGACTATGGTCCTAATCGATAGGCTGATTGAAAAACATCTATAGCTTTCAAACAGTATCACATTTTTTGAATCTGAAACATGTGTCACATTCTATGCTTTTCATACTATAGGATTAAATATATATATATATATATTGTGAATTTTTGACCAAGTTAAGGTGGTCAAACATATGAGTTTTAATATTTTTTAAAAGTTGTAATAAAAAAATCATAATTAATTATTTACTTAGAAAAAATTACAAAAAAATATGCATCACATCCATACATGAGTCCTCTACTTATATCTAAAATCTTATAAGAAAATATTATCATTTTATTGTGGTTAGGGTGGTCATACAAACACCTACTTCTTATTTTTTCCCTAAAATTTAAGTACTACTGTATTGAAATTTCAAATTTTCACCAAATAGACTTTTTTTTTAAAATAAACCTAGTAGTTAGAAACTACATTCAATTTTCTATAGATTCTATTCTTACATATTTTTAAAATAATATAGATAACTTATTCAAACTTTTACGTTAAGTTGCCTAACTCTGATTCTTCTTAATTTTTTGCCACTTAAGGGCCTATTTTTTCCATGATGATCCTGCACATACCCACCTCATGATAGTGATGGGGGCTATAGAACTCCCATCCCTCATGAGGGGATGATACATAACTTCGAAAAGGATTTGTGTTCGCATGAAGAAACCAATCCTTCTTAGAACCATAAACTCCCTTCATCTGAATTGAAAGATTGTTATGGTATTGTGAAGTGTTGTAAAGCATTTTCACACTTTTCTAGACTATTCTTATTATAATTCATCTAATCATTCACTTTTTATCCCTTACCAAGTCTTATTTAAAAGTGTTGTAAAGTCTTGTAACAAAATTTCATGCTTTTCTAGGCTCGTCACCACTAATTACACCTTTCTTATGCTTTATTTGGCCCCTTTATGCACTGGCGGGCCTTAATTAAGTGTATTTTTTAATGTAAAACTAATAAATAGCATTAAATACAACTTAATCCCTGACACCCACTTGCATGCCTTGAGTGGGACCCATTCACCATGGGTGGCGAATGAGTCCCTCTTGGCACAAAATTCAAAATAATTTCAAATTACTTGTAGGTTTTCATTCATTAAGACCTTAGGTTAGCATGTGGTGTTGTATTTTTGGGAAATTAGAGCATAAGTGTATAAATATATGTTTTTCTACTCATTTTATATCCTCATTCATTCATGCATTCAATTCATCATAGTATTCAAGCATTCTAGCATTTTCATCATTCTATCAAGCAATTATCAAGCATCTTAGAGTAGCCATTGACATATCTTCAGACTTCAACATCAAGGGTTTGGTGAGTGTATGACATTTTCATGTTATTTTTTTGTCATTCTCTTCTTATTTCATTTCATTATGAAGGGTTTTCCAAACTAGGGGTTTGACCAAGGAAAACCCTTATAACCTAACCCTTAACCATTTTCCCCCTCTTTGCATGTGTGTTTACAAGTTTTCTAGGTAGATTTGTCAAAGAAATAGGCGTTGAAAAGTGGTCAACAATTCATCAAATATATTCAAGTCAATAAAGACCTAATTCAAGATTGGAGACATCATTCAACCCATTTTCTACAAATTTACATTCGGCAACTCAATAAGCAGACAAGTACAGATCTAGACCCATAGAGTTGACTTCAAAATTTGCAGATTTCTGTAGGTGGACTAATTTTCCATCTATGCCAAATTAGCCCCATTTCCAAGCTGGAAAAAATGCTTTTTTGTGGTTTTCAGTTCTTGGCACCCCAAAACTTGTTTTAGCAACTTTCACCAAAATTAGGACTAATTCGTCATCTATTATGAATGAGTCCCATTGGTCATCAATAGTGATTTTTTAAAGATTCTAGAACCTTCTAGCATCAACATTTTGCCTCTAGGTGCACCTCATTCAGTCTCATTAAGTTATTTTTGCATTTGTTTATGTTTCTAGTTCATTTATGCATATCACACTGTATTTTCAAACACTTCATAATTCTTAGGTTTTGCATAATAATCAATCTTTTTAGTTCTTTGTATTTAGATAATTGCATTTCAGCATCTTTACATTGTACTTGCATTAGTTTGAGTGAACCACCATAGTTTTTGGGGTCTATCTCTCTCCTTTTAGGTGAAAAATGCTAATAGTGCAAGAGAGCCATAGCACAACAAAAATTGCTAGTTCAATAAGTATGCCACACTTTTTAACTTTTCCTTGCAGATGGTCCACTATAACACTTTTAATGGCATATTAGTCATCTGATTTTGAGGTGATTGGTTTGACAATTTTTTTTGGAAATGTCTCCACTAAGGATGCCACATGAAATGCTTTACATGTGGTATGAATCCTAAGTTGTTCTTTTTTTTATATTCAGGTTAAGCATTAATATGTCAAAGTCAATAAATAGAAACAATAATTTTCTAAATTTGGAATGGAGCTATGCCAGGTTTGTTGTTGACAATGGCATGATTCTAGATTGTGTATTGGTTATGTGCAGGATCATCATGGAAAAAATAGGCCCTTAAGTGGCAAAAAATTCAGAAAATTCAGTGTTAGGCAACTTGACGTAAAAATTTGAATAAGTTATCTATATTATTTCGAAAATATGTAAGAATAGAATTTGTATAAAATTGAATGTAGTTTCTAAACCACTAAGTTTATTTAAAAATAAATAAAATCTATTTGGTGAAAATTTGAAATTTCAATGCAGTAGTACTTAAATTTCAGGGAAAAAATAAGAAGTAGGTGTCTGTCTAACCACCCTAACCATAAAAAAATGATAATATTTTTTTATAATATTTTATATATAAGTATAGGACTCATGTCTAGATGTGATACATTATTTTTTGTAATTTTTTTCCAAGTAAATAATTAATTATGATTTTTTATTACAACTTTTAAAAAATATAAAAACTCGTATGTCTAACCACCTTAACTTGGTCAAAACTTCATGAAATTTAATTTCTCTTTTTTTAATCTTGTAGTATGTGAAGCATAGAATGTGACACATGTTTTGGTTTCAAAAAATGTGATACTATTTGAAAGTTATAGATTTTTTCAATCAACATATCGATCAAGACTTTAGTTGTAATTGTAATAGAAAATAAATAATAATTATTTATTAAATTAAAATTAAAGAATAATTTATATTGGTGGAAAGCTAAGAATCTCCTCTAAAAACCCTTTTCGTTTCATCAATTTTGGGTAAAAAAAAAGTCGTCAGCCACATACCCTACAAATACCCATAATATTGCCACTTTTTGGCCCATCATGATCCTACACATACCCTACTTATTGTGTTGTTCATCGTAAGAATAACTCTACAATGTCAACAAAAATATTCTTAATATCAAGTTTCTAATACCAAACAATTGTGTGAATTTTCAAATGTGCTAGTTGTTGAGGGTAGCCTAGGGCCTTTGAAGGTAACTGTTCTACTACTTGTGTTTCATCACTATGTTGTAGATCTAGTACTATATGTACTCTGGTTACATAGCTTAATTGAAGAATTTAATTTTGATTTTAGTGGAAAAATAGGGTTCAAATCCACATTATATTAGATTCCCATGTCCTAGTAGTTTAGGATATATTCACTATCTGCAAAATTCTTGGAAGTGACATCCTACTCATCTGACCAAGGGAATTTTCCTATTCACCTCAAAACACTTGTTATTCTTGGCGAAAGACCATCATTACATCCAGAAAACTATGCTAAGAGAAGCCCATTTCCTTTCATGTGTAGGTTTATTGTACCTAGGGAGTAAAGACTTGAAAAACTAATTAATCTTGCACTTGTCATCTTTTTCTATGCTTCAAACAAATAGTTTGTTAGTAGTCTTTGTCTCTCCTTGAAATCCAATTTCATATTCCATAATTTTTTAGATACCATTTGAGTCCTTTGTTGGGACAAATGTAGGAAAAAATTCAATAATATTTTTCTAATATATATTGAAAGTCAAAATTGCAAAATAAATCCTCACTTCAAGGATCTTGGCAAGTCTATGAATCTCAATTTACTATGTTAGGATCTTTAAATCTGATATTTTGTGATTTTTATTGTTACATTTGTATTATAGTCCAAATACAAAACCTACAAGCTTTTTTAGAAGTTTTCTAGGCAATGAGCTTCAAACTAATTTTAAAGTGAAGAAGTGTGAAATAATTGCAAATTTGTATCAAGAATGAAACTAGGAGGTCTTTGATTTTTAAGAGGATTTTAGTATGAAATGAATTCATTTAGGTGAGTCTCACACCATTGGAGATACAAGGGAAGAATAACCATACAAAAAAACAAAAAGATGTAGGATAATTACAAAATTTAGTACAAATTTATCATCATGAAACCTCAACACAACATTATGTAGAATCCAAATATATAGCACAACCCCATTGTTCAAACTTTAAAAAATACGAATCTGGAATAGTGTATCTCAAGATGTTGAAGGACAGATGGGAAGTGCACGATTCAGATCTCAAAGTAGAATCACAAAGTAATTTTTGAGACTAAACATTGGGCAGCTTGGAATTGTGTTACTGTTCAATTTTAAGGAATAAGTGGATACAACACACAATTATTACTTACATGGAGAAATCACTTTAACTCTAGGAAATTAGTATATGTAAACATTTGTGGTTGTGTTGTTTACAATCCTACTTCATTGCTTCTAACAATCAATATTAGGATGAAAAGAAGTAAATTTGAGTAGAATGAAAACTCAAGAGAATCAGGTGAATTTCTACATGTCTTTAACTTGGTATGTAAGCATGGGAATCAAGAAATATCTCAAATCTAGTAGTCATTTCAAAATCGTAAAATATGGATATAGAGGTTGAAGTAACTAGATATGCAGTTGTAGCCTCACATGAAGGGAATTTGAATTCAATGACTGCTATGAGGTTCATGTCTTCATCAACAATTCTTGATCAAATTAAGTGAAACACGATAATGTACATTAGTATTGGGTTTAGGCATGGGGAACTTCTCTCCCTATCTATATCTACATCTCTTGATGATTATGTTTAAATGTAATAAATGTTAGGATTGAGGTGTCATTTACCTTGCAATCCTATGTATATATTTTATGTGTCTCCAACACTCTTGGATAGTGTACTTAGATGCCAAGGGTGTTATTGGAGAAATAATTGTAAATTTTAAATTCCCCCAGATTCCTGGCATTTGTTGTCACATGCATTCATGAAGAAGGTGAAACACATTGATAGAAGTTATAGATGACTTTGAGGTCATTTAAGGAACTTTTCCATTCCTAGGTGCTAGAGGAAGAAGTGGAGAATATTTCTATGATGGATCATACCCACATGATTTAGTGGAATCCAAAATGGATCACTAGACTTGAGCATGTGAGCCATTGGGGAGTTATTAGTCAAAAATGACTTTTTGGCTAAATTTTGTGTTTGGGGACTCATTAATTGAGCCCATATAGCACCCATGTGAAGTTATTTGATGTATTTACTATTTGAAGAGGATTCTCTCCAAGGTGGGCTTGGGGTTTTGCACAACACCATGGATTTGGTGTCCATTGTTTTGGTAAAACCATTTATGGTTTTGACCACTCTCCTTGCTTGTATATTGGAGGTATGAGATGGTTTCATGTCACTGTTTACAAGCACGTAGGTGCTTCCAAAGTGCTATTAGAGTGCAGATTGTAAGTGTGTTAATATTGAATCATGTATAGTGAAGATTGATACATACTTGTCATCTTTCTCTAGTGGAATATTTTCAAAAAGAGTTTCTCCAAGTAAATATTGGGTCTATATGGTTTACTGATCTACACATCTACATAATTTTTTTATGGTAATCCTAGATAAAATATAAAAATATTTCAAATTTGCATACATTTCATAGAAGATTTTGTTGCAGTAGTTTCACCTTATTTATCAACAATAAATTTGTACCCATTTTGAAAATGAAATTTGTGTGGCCAAATCCCATGTCTTCTAGTGACTATGGTGTTCCATATTTTCAAGCTTCTATTGATGTAAATCAATTATTTATAAATAGATATATGAAACAAAACACTGAAGGTCATGTCGTCCACATAGCAAGTTCCTAGCCTTGTTGGCTTGTCAAAAGCACTTGAGATGACATTTGTAAGATTTTTTCATCTTGCCTCGCTTTCGTATTAAAGGATTTTTTTTCTAATATCTTCATGGTTTTTCCTTTTAACTATTTATTCCCATAACTAATTCCTACATTCAATTTCTCAATACGGTTATCTAAACCAATGAAATTTGAAAAGGAAACTCAGTTAGCGCTTGTTGATGTTATACTACCACCTTCCAATATCATGAATGCAGATTGCCAATGGGCATTGGACATTGCACAAATTTCCCTATTGCTTCTTATCTTGTTATACACATCACATTTCCACATTTCTATGATTGCAATGAAATTATTATTTCTACATCCATGAGTTTGACTGATTCAATGTACATAAAATTATTTGAAATTCTATAAATTAGATATTTTATAATTCATTGTCATTTATGGAATATCATATTTTTTATTTAGACGATTCATTGAAGGATATTTATCCTCATGTTGATAAAAATTATTGAACAAAAGTTACCTCATCACATTTATGCTCAAATATTTCTTAATATGAATATTCAAATGATATTTGTTTTATTTCATCGTATTGCATTATGTCGTCCTTTAATGTTTCCATATAGACACTTGATATTTTTTTATAATTTCATCCTATATCATGCTATAATATATTATTTCATGGTTACTATTATTTGTATCTTTGCATATGAAATAAATTAATGTACATTGGTGCTTCATTGTTTTATTCTTCTAGTGCTAAATACCTTAAACAATCCTTCAAACAATAGCATTATGTTACACTCATTACTCATTTATGTGATCTTTTAACTTGAGCACTCTTCCTATATTCCCTAATGATCATATTTCTCTCTCTATCTCTAACTATCCATGTGTCTTTTGCATCTTCACATCCTATGTTACATGCTTGTTGAATATAGGGTGAATGACACAAAGAAAATATTAACAATTAAGTTTTTCAATATAATTAAACATGTAATTAAACCATAAAGATTAATGACATAGTGGAGAAGTGAACATAACTATTCAAAACATATGAACATCAAATATGTGTGGAGAAAACCTTGCAAGCAAAAACACCACCAAAAAGATTCAAGCTTGTATGTATCAAAGTAATAAAGTACATCAATATAATATGCTTATCACTTTGACTAATACTAGTATAGCACTATAAGAGTACCCACAAAAGAACCTAAAAAACTTTTACCTTATGTATCCATTATCTAGAAACATTAGAAATAAGTGGTCGCAACACTATGAGTCAAAAACATAAGCCATACCAAAAATCCAAAGCCACATGGTTATGATCAACATCCTAGATTAGAAAGTAATTCCTCTTACACCTCTTTGTATATCATATATTGTGTCATAACAATCAAAATGAATAGTCTCTCAAATCTATGCACTCGATGAGAGTATTTAATTGGGAGGATGTTCTATAACTCCTACTTTTGATATTTTCAATGTAACATCCCTATTTGATACCTTTCCACATAGTATTCCAAGTATTTCAAAGAATAAATAATCTCCACATTTCATGATGTTTGAATATCATAAATTTTTTATCATCTAAATGGTTAAAGATGAGTAATCAACACATAAAACTTACAACGTGAATGGTACACGTAATCTTAACATTCCCCCACTTAACTTTCACATTGCAAAGTGAAATGTAGAAAAATGGGGTATGCTTTCTTTCACTTCTAGTCTTTTGGACCTAAAAGGAGAGATACCTATTTCTTACACACTTCACTCAAGAAAAAAATCTTGAGATTTCAATGCAAAGGAGATTGAAATCTGTAAAAGGGAAGGTTCTAGGGATTGATTGAAATATAATGAAGGGTTCACCACTAAGTATTGGAAAAGAAAATGTTTGAAAACATAGTGTGATATGCAAAAAGGCCTAAGAATGCAAATAAACTAGAACATAAACTTATGAAACTAAAAATGTGCACCTATAAACTAGAGAGAGATGGAACAGAGCTCTGGAATCCTAAAATTTTTACTTTTTAGGCCAACTAGGATTCATACGCCAGTCTAGGTGACTTAGTCCTGCTTTGGGTGAACTGTTCCTGAACAAGTTTTAGACAAAAGGGTACTCATATATGAAAAATCCATTTTTAGTCTTGTACAGTGGGACTCATTCGCCACTAATGGTGAATTAGTCAACTTCAACTTTTCTAGAAATTCAAAAGTGGAATTTGTGCCTCTTGGTTTGCTCTTTTTTTCTTGATTCAGATCTGGGTCTGAAACTGCACAATTCAGCTTGTAGATCTTCTCCAAGCTTCTCCTAGGACTTTGACAAGTTTGAATTGCTTTGAAAACTTGATGAAAACTTTTTCCAATCTTGACTTCTTCATAAATCTACAACCTATCCTTTCAAATCACACACAAGAAGAGGGGAAAATATTATGGGGTAAGTGAATAGGGGTTTTCCTTGGTCAAACCCCGTGTTGGTAATTAAATTCTTGAAATGAAATGAAATATGGAAAGAGAATGATGAATGAACAAAATACAATGTTACAACTCACCAAACCCTTGCAATAGAATGTTGCAAACATGTAAGTAATGGCTCCAATGGATTTAGACTTGAACTCTAACTTGATATTGATAGATCTTGAATGCAATGCTAAAAAATACAACACAATTGTTAGCTCTAAAACAACATGATGCAAACAATCCTTGACAAGATGAAATAAACTTGAAGAATGCTCTTGAAAACTTGATAATTTTCCCTTGAAATGCATTGAATGATCTTGTGAATGCTTGTGCCATAGGAAAATGGCCCTTTGTCATTTTCATGGTCTTTCAGGCATTGTTTCATCATGTTTTTCATGTTTTGTCTTAATTTTATATTGCAACATGGCTTGAATATGCTTATTTTTAATGCTTATTATTAAATATTTAAGTCTTGTGAATGTGTTGTGAAGTGTTGTAAAGCATTTCTGAATATTTTAGATGAGCTATTTAATACAATTCACCTAAAAATCATCATTTGACACATCAACAAGTCCTATTTTAAAGTGTTGTTAAGTCTTGTTATCGAGATTCACGCTTTTCTAGCAATTTCCCCCTTATTTACACTTTTCTCATGTCTATTTGGACCTCTTTACACATTCATAAGGTTAATTCAAGTGTATATTTGAATGATACCCTAATACACAACATTAAATAACATTTAATTCTTAACACCTAAAAACACCCTCAAGGTTGGACCGATTCGCCACCCTTGGAGAATGAGTCCACCTTGACACAAATTTCAAAATAATTCAAATTTCTTTGGGGATTTTATTCAATTTTACACTTGATGTCGGCCTGTGATGATGTATAGTTGGTACTAAGACACAAGAATGGTATAAATAAGTTAGTTTATCCTCATTTTAATCTTTTTTTTGCAATTTCACATCCATCAAGCATTCAAGCATTCAAGCATAACATTTTGTCAAGTTCTTTTGCAATAGATCATTAAGTAGCCATTGAAGCATCTTGAAGCAGCCATTGACATTGATTTGGATTTACATCTTCAAGGGTTTAGAGGTAAGTTGCAATACTTTATGTTATTCATTTATCCTTTCCCTTGCATTTCATATATTTTCATTGGGTTTGATTACCAAATTGGGGTTTGACCGTGGAAAATCCCTATTTGCTAACCCACCAATATTTTTCCCCTTTTTGCTTGTGTTATGTTGTAGATTTTACAGGTTTTAAAGGTGTTGAAAAGTGGAATCAAGTCAATTGTTCTCTTAAGGACATTACATCATCATTTCCTTTCTTCTAAGCATTTTTTTGTCTATTTTCTACAGAATTTGACATCAACAACCCGATACTCAAGATTGTATTGATCTGATATTGCAGAGTTGATGACTGTACTTTCACTCAACTAGGACTGGACTGATTCATCACCCTTGGTGAATGAGTCCACCCTGACATCAAAATTTGAGATTTTTTCAAATATGGGATCCCTGTAGACAGAAACTTGTTTTTGATAGTTTTCACTTCACAATGGACTGATTCACCACCCTTGGCGAATGAGTCCATCATTAAATTTTTTGAAATTTCAATCTACATTTCCAAACCTTCCGACAGCTTCAAAATAATCCTAGGTGCACTCAAATTCAACCTGGCACTTTTTTTTTGGTAGATTTCTTTCATTTTGTTCATGTTTGCATATCACACTATGTTTTCCATCACTTCATAAATCTCAGTTTTGCATTCATCTAGCTTAGTTTCAGTTCATTAATTGCACTTAGTTTAGTCCATACAGCACACACAACACCCCTCATAATAACAATTTGAATAAACTTGTAGGTTTTTGGTCCTAATCTCTCTCCTTTTAAGTGAAAAACCTTGAAAGTGTAGAGACCCATTAGAGTGCCAAAAATCTTTGGTTCAATGTTCAATGATCTCTTGTGAACTCACTTGAATGCTTATGATTGCTAGGTATGTTTGAATGCTTGTTAGGATGAAATGAGAGAAAGAAGCTTGTATTTATACTTAATTATGCAATCATTCCTAAAATTACAACATTGATCACAGGTCAACCTTAGATCTTGAAGAATAAAAACCTGATAGAATTTTAAATTAAATTTGAATTTTGAGTTAAAGGGGACTCATTCGCCATCCTAGGTGAATGAGTCTCACCTAAGGGGACTCATTCACTCCTAATGGCAAATGATTCCCACCTTAGGAAATTAATGTTGATTTTGGTATTTTCAGTTTGTTGGTTTTTCTTCTAGCAGAACCTTAAAATCCTCTAAAGGGTAGCCAACTCTTATTCTTAAGAATCTTCAAATTCAGTAGCCAATGAATGAGCATTTGATATATAACCTCTTCTCTGCTACACTTTAGGCTTTGTTAAACCTAGGAGGGTGATCCCAATAGTGTTCTTTTAGATACTTGTGTGCCAAAGTATCAAACAAAAAGTAAAAAAATAATTCCCCTTCAAACGCTTAACAAGCACAATACCCTAAAGGTTTGGCTAACCTTCATGGCAATGTATAAATTAAACATGAGAGATATGATTCATTAAATTCCACACACACCCACAACAAGACTGATAAGTAAATTTGATTTATAATATAGGTGCTCACAAATAATATCAAGAAACTTTAACATTAAAGACCAATGCCTAATCCTAGGGTGGAGTCACCTAAACCATGAAATTTAAAACTCATTGCAACTTTCACTCTATCATAATTATGCTTATCATATGATGCATTACACCATTAATACTAGAAACCAAACTAGTCATACTTTGTTAATCCAAGTATACAGTTGCACAAACCTCTGTTTATGTTCATACAATTTAATTCATTCTTTGAATGAAAGTAGTAACATAGAAAAACATTCAAGGAAAAACCAAAAGACAAATAACATAAAATATTGATTTCTTATATTCATAATTTGTGCAATGTGTACAATGGAGACAACTAATTCAGAATATATGATCATTTGCATCCAAAAATAACAATGTTGTGAATAATTTTTTCGTTACAAGACTCAGAAAACTTCAAAAAATTAAAACCAACACTATACATTTTAGACCCTATTACAAAATATGTTTTCCCATGAGATAGAAAAGAATGAGCAACCTCTAGAAAGAAGCAAAAAATTTGCACTTAAGGAAAAAGGAAAAACCCTAAGTGGAGATACTCAATAGACATCTAGCACATTCCTCCCTGTTGATCAGTATCTGCCGCTAGCTCATGAGTAATCCGCAATCTGCAATTTGTTTCATGCCTCTTGCATTCACTTTCACTCAAATAGAAAATTATTCCCACTAGGAAGAATCATCATTATTTATTCCCTTCAGTTGAAAATATCTGCTTTTAAAGGAATAAAAATTCCTCCATGAGCCATTCCTCATCTACTATAAAAAAACCCTTGACTGTAAAACCTCCATTTTCACCTATGCAATTACATTTTACTGCCAACAAAAGAAAGCCTCTTTTCTCATTTGTGCTTTACACTTTACTAGCCCACCAACAAATAAAATCTTATTTTATTTGTGAAGGCTTTGACTTTTATATCGGGCCATAAAAAATTCATTACCCTAACTTCTTTTAAAATTATTTTCCAACCACTTAAATTTTTGATGTAAATTTGCAAAGGCTTTTAACTTTACCTCATTAGGTAATAAAGAAATATTTACCCATGAATTTACAAATTCTAATGCCCAACATTTAAAATTCAAATTCATTTACTCATAGGGCTTTAATTTTTATAGTACTAAGCATTAAAATAATCTACTTGTGCCTTATCTTTACTTTGTATTTTCCCCGGGCATCCAAAGCCTTTTATTTTTACACGGTGAAGAATTTTAATTCTTTTTACTAGTTGTAAAAACCCACACAACTCGTGCAACCCCACTTTAATTCACCTTTCCACCGTTAAGACTTTATAAAAACTTACAATGCACACCAAGCATGGGTCCCATCATTGCTCCACACAAAATTTTACCAAGATACACTCGTGCATCACTAATGAGATGGGAAAATGAAATAATAAATAGTGATACACGATGCAAAGAAAGTAGTATCGCCAGTCTCTAATAATTTAGGAAATGGACACTCCTATCAGTGATGGGTGAGAGTAGAAGTTCAACATTGCACGTCGCCAATGCAAAGAGAAAACAAAGACACCAATTAGCGAAGCGCGATTCTTCACCATGAACCTTGGTGGCACTCATTGCTGCCATAGCAAGAGAAAAATGTGCAGGTCGTTTTTTGGAAATGTTGGACGTTTTTGACAATTCTGACAACCAAAATTCATCATAAACATACTTAAAATTTCTTCCCAAGCATTAGGAATGGTCATTAGATGAAATTAAAACCTGGAACAACATTTTTGAGCTCTAAAACACCCCCAAAAATGTGTTGGAAAGCAAAAAACGTGATTAGCATTCCTCTTTGCACAATAAACACTTGAATCTACCCAAAATTCCTCAGAGGAACCACCATGAAGATCAAGAGGTGTCAAATCCTTGATGCAAAACAAAAAAATCATCAAAATCAACCTTAGAATGGTGATTTCGCACCATACTGGTTGATGAGGAAAAGAGAGTTGAAATTCTAGATGAGCGATAAGAAGCTCAGAACATGTTCCATCACCAATGTGCTAAGGAAAAGAGCCTTCAAATCTATGATGGGCGATGAGAGAACATAATATCGTTCCATGGCTGATGTTTTTGTGAAGCGTGAAAGTTATATTTCAACCAATCAGAAGCAAGAATTAAAGTTGCTTTGATAGAAAACATTTCAAAATGTATTCTATTTTTCCCTAAATGCATTTTTCACATTTTCACAACATTTAAAATATTTTAAACATTAGTATTTGAAACATTAGAAAATTTGCAAATTTCAATTATGCTTGTAGGCCAAATGGAAAAATTTCACTTGCACAAACAATGGCCACTGGAGCCAAGATTTTTTGTGTGTGGCCATAATCAATTATTTGGAGAAAACCCATTTCTCAAAACTTGCCTCATTGAAATATTTCTAGGACCTCCTTTGTAAACTAGCCCCCGGGAAGTGTTTGCCACACCCGAAATCCATTAAAATAATGCATGACCTCCAATTTTGACGAAAAATGGAGTTGGAGATGTTCTAGACCAAAAAAATGAATGGGTTTCCCTTAGAATTTGAAATTTTGAAACTTTTTGAAACATCAATTTTAGCTGTCATAGTCAGCAACACATTAATTAACCCATCAAAATTTGTCTAGGAGTCATGAAACTAAACATGCATGTAGAAATTTGAACTGAAAATTTAGTGCAACAAATGGCTTAGAAAAATTCATCCTGAGGTGCAAGATATTAAATGCCAAAATGTTTCACTCAGACTTTTATGCAACTGCACCTATCAGAGACCAATTTGAGCACACCAAGTCACCATTTTGAAAAAATACCAAATCACCTCCTAGGAAGCTACCACTAGAAATGCTAGGTCATTTAGGTCCATAGAGTATGTGTATAAGAGGGTTTTCCTTCAATCCATATTGTTCACCAGATATAAAGGGTCAAATTTGACCTTCAAATATTTTGAAAATGCAGATGTAAAAACATAACAAACTACATTTGCTTTTGACCTGGTAAAAATATCAAACCCGATCCTACAAATTTGAAATTGGACCAGGGAACATTTTAATGTGAGGGGAATGTAGGGCACTAATATTTTTTCCATGAAAATCATTCAACTCTTAAATATCAGTCTAAACAAGAGGCCACTTCACAGGACTAAAAGTTTGCAAACAACAAAACAGTCCCAAAACCCTCAAGCTTTGCTTTTCAAAAATCATCATAGAAGGCTGAAATTGAGCAGACATATTCACATATGTCAAATAAATATTCTCACCAAGGGATTTTTCATGAAAGAAAATGGGCTCCAAATTATGACCCTCCAAAATAGGTCACTTGGGCAGATTTTTCAGGTGAGTTTCTAAGTGTGCAAATCAACTTTTTCATCATGGGCAGTCAAAATTTGAAAATTTTGAAGGTGCCATCACAAGGATTTTTTTTATTTTTAGCTGTGTATCATTTTTTCCTTTCACTTTTGTATGAATTTTATCTTTCTATATTTTATTTGTATAAATGAGTTTGTAGTAGAGAGCTAATGGTATTGAAAGGCCTAAATTGTGCATTGTAAACTTGTAGCATGCAGACCTTGCACTGCAATAACACTTTTCATTTTTCTTGTGCCTATATGGTGATTTGAAAGGCTCACATGACAAGGTTGAATATTGGTGGTTGGATAGGGAGTTTGAAGAAGCATTTCCAAGCTACATGCATTTTCCTAGGTGTGAAGTGTTTGATGCTTATTGAAAGCTCATTGAAGAGGAGTGATTTCATACTACTTCATTTTGCATGTGATTGTATAGGCAGGTGTCCCCTTTCAAATTTAAAGGCACAAATTTGAAAGTGTAACTAAATAGGAAAGTAGGAAAAATTATAACTATTATTAACTTTTGATTGGCTACTCAAAATTGAGATCTATTTTTTTCAAAGTTGCTTATTTCTCTAAGCATTTTCTATAGAGAATTTTTTCACCCTAATATTATAAAGTGTCATTTTTTGTTCCCATTGGACAATCCTATGAAATAAAATACAAAGTGTCGTGATCCAAAGGTCAACAAATCTAACCTCCTTTAAAAAGGTAATTTATAATTTTAAAGTACAAATTAGGAAACAAATGTCTAAGAACTAATCTTTGGGATAGGGTATGGTTGTTCATGTATATCCACTTGACTTATAAAGGGCCATTTTTATGAAATTTTTTTGGGGGAATTATACACAAGTATTTTGTAATCATAAAATAAGATAAAGTTACAAATTAGTTAAGGGATTAATCTATATGATTCAATGATGGGGATAATAAATTATCCCTCTATCATTAATTTGGATGAAGGAAACTACAAGGCCTGGTGCAATGGAATTTTAAAGCACTACTAATGGATTCATCTATTGCCACATTTGTATGGGCTTATTCTTGAACTAAGTACATGTTGGCAAGAATCTGCATGGAGAAATATAAATGATCATGTATTAGAACTAATTGGTTTAAGTGTTGGGGACCACACATCATGGGCTCAATCACACATTAAGTGTCCTCACACTCTATGGACTACACCATGGGAAATGTATGGAGATCCCAATGGACCTTTTATCCTATATGATCATGTTATGGACATACTTCTTTCTATTGATAATCCTTTTTATGATAATGATACTAAAGAGGAACTTTCTTATTGGGAAATTCTTGAGTGTCTTAATGATATAGAGATATATCCTCTTTCTTCTCCTCTTCCTACACTTCTAGCATTACCAATTATTCTACCATATTCACCTACCATTTTGACAAAGATCTCGGCTTCTTCACATGTTACTTTAGATTCTTTCTAGAAGGTTCACCCTTATCCTCTTGATCAACAAGATATCATCTTATCAGGGATTCATCTTTTTTTAATAAAATATCTCATTCTTGATCTTGATGACAACATTAAAGATCTTGTATTTGATAAAAATTATTTTTTCCTTACACTTGCTACTATTATAAAGTTTAGAGAGGCTTCATTGAGGACTTACAAACATTTTTTTATAGGACATCTTGTATTATTTTTAGTTTAGCCACATGGAATGCATTGGAATTCTACACCCATGCATCCCATTTCTATCATACATTCCAATTCAATGGGAATTTAATAGTTTGACAACTAAGAGTTTCTATCTTTCGAAAGGAAGAGGCATGATTTTTTGTAAAAGAGCTTTCTATAGCATTTTTCATGTGATAGTTTTTGTTGACTTTCTTTCTCTTCTTTGTGGATGGACAAATTTTCCCTATCTTGTAGGGATTTCAAGAATATAATCTTCAGGTGATTTTTGTGTTACGTCTAGTACACTTCTATATATTTTTCTTTTTTGGGGAGGTTTTTCCCACTGGGTTTTCTCCTTTTCTCTATTTTATGAGATATTATACTATACTTGGGTACCTTAGCATGCCTAGTTATCAGGACCCAATTTCTTTATGCCCACCTAAGCTTTTCTTAAGGAGGGTGTTATTGTAGAATACTACATGGTATATTATTCCATGGATTTTCCTTTTTTGGAGATTCTACCTCTTATCCTTTCTCTTGCATGGAGTTTGTATGACACTTTTCAAGGTGGTGATTGGTCTCCTTTGCACTATAAATGTATAACTTCTTATGAGTTTCCTAATTCCATACTATTACAAGTTATTCCATATTTCTATGTTATATTGTGTTTTCTAAATAGCTTGTATGGAATGTGATTATTGGTCTTTCATTGCCCAATATATATTGATAATCAATATAGTGTATATTGGTAAAATCCACACATTTTAATTTGGATCTTAAATAAAATATTAATCTCCATTAGAATCACAATTTGGCATATTCTTTACAATCATTTTATCATAGTTGTGAGTTCTATCCCAAAAGGAGGTTGACATAAGAGAACTTGACCCTAGCAATTTGGCAACTTAAGGAATTTTGAAATATTATAATTCTTACTAACATTTAGATGTCAAAATCAAGTTGAAGTAGTTTTTATGAGTATTAATTAAACTTAGTAGATAGTTTTATCTATAAATCATTTTTATAGAGTAGATCTTCCAATGACACTCAGGTTTAACCCCAAGGAGCTTAGATATGACCCGCAAATATTTATGGTTCTATTGAGTACCAAAGACATTCAATAGACTAAGATAATTTATTATGTACCTTGGTGAATATTTTACACATCATCAATCGTATACTACACCATTAACTTATAGGTTATATTGGGATTTATGTATTCCACTTGTGCCTAGCATAATTCTTAATTAATTTATACAAGTAGTTGAGCTAGGTGATATCTAAGACATAAATATGGTATAAATGGGAGTTGGTGGTTAGCTTATGATCATAATATTATAAACTTTATTCTTATTCCAGAGACTTTTACAAGTTTGTCCTCTTGATTTTTCTTATTATTTTAAAAAATTATCAAGTAAATATTTAGAATATTTCATATTATATTCTTCTCTATTGTAAATCATTTCATTACAAGTGGCATTAGAGCATGATATTGGCATCTAGAGGGCAATAAACAAGCCACTTTTTTAATTTAGAAAGGTGAATTATGAATTGCATATCTCTCTCAATTTTATAAATTTTTATTTTGTTTTATTTTTGGAGGGGTGATAAAATACGTATCAAAGTTACTATGTGAACCGTAGATTTTTGGTACTCTACGTATTTCTAGCACTTTTAGGGTTTTTCACCTAAAAGGAGAAAGAAAGGGCCAAAGAATCTAACAAGTTCACTCAAATATGCAATGATGGATGATGTAATGCCTAAATTAACTAAACTAAATGCAATTGAATGATTGAAACTAATCTAAATGAATGCAAAACTAATATTTAAACTATGTTTGAAAACATAGGGTGATATGCAAACAATGATGAAATTGAAGAAAATATGCAAAACAGAAGGTACATGAGTGAATCTGATGTGAATTGTTGATGTCAAAATGTATTGAATGCTGATTGAATTTACTAAAAATTCACTATGGGACTCATTCGCCAAGGGTGATGAATCAATCCTCCTACTGGTGAAAAAGTGTCAGGAACTAATTTCTAGTCTCAGGTCTCCTACTGGTGAAAAAGTGTCTAGAATCTAACAAAATATAGATTTTTAGGTCTCAGGTGGGACTCATTTTCCAAGGATGGTGAATCAGTCCACTCCTAGATTTATGGAAATCAGGCAGCAACTTTGCAACACCAGATCTAGAAAAGTCTGAATGTCGGGTTGCTGAAGTTAGTTTTGTAGGAAACAGACAGAAAACACTCAACAATATTGAAATAATAATAAGTTGAGTTGAAGAACCTAGTTGACTTGATTTCCACTTTTCAACACCTTTAAACATGTCAAATCTACAAAACAAAGGCAAGATCCATGATAATGCAAGTATGAAGTGTTGTCAATGGCTGCTTCAAAGTGCTTCAATAATTGCTTGATGATGTATTGCAAATGCTTGATTGAATGCTTGAATGCTTGGATGAATATTTGAATGAATGGATTGATGGATAGATGTAAAATGAGGTGAAAATAACCTATTTATATCGATATTGTGTCTTAGTAACCATTCATACCTCATCACAGGCTGACATCAAGTATATTTTTGAATAAATCCTAAAAGAAATTTGAAATACTTTGAATTTCGGAGCCAAGGTGGACTCATTCGCCACCCATGGTGAATGGGTCCCACCTAGGACTCAAATCTAGGTGTCGGGAATTATATTTCTTTTAATTTTGTGTGTCGGGAGTATATTCAAGAATACACTTAAATAAAGCTTATGAGTGTATAAAAAGGTCAAATAAGACATGAGAAAGAGCTAAATAAGGGGAAATACCTAGAAATATGTGACTCTTTATTACAATACTTTACAACACTTGAAAATAGGTCTTTTTGATGTGTAAAAGGGTGATTTTTAGGTGAATTATATTAAATAGAGTCTAGAATAGTGTGGAAATGTCTCACAACACATTCACAAGACTTCAATATTTAAATTTTAGTACTTGAATAAGCATTTTCAAGCCATGTTGCAACATAAAATCAAGGAAAAATATGTAAAACACAATGAAACAAGACCTAAAAGGCCATGAAAATGACAAGGGGCCATTTTTCTATGGCACACCATGGTATAGAGTTGAGGTCATTTGGGAAATTTAAAGGAATTGCTATGAACTTAGAGTTTCCACCGAAATAGATTGTAGGTTTGTAAAATATATTAAAATTGTGGAGTTTTGAGAAAGGACACATTAATACACCTATAGTCCCAATTTGATATCGCTTGGATTTATTTTTAGTAAGTTATTGATTTTTTGGACTTCATAAATTTTCTCTATAGCTTACAACTTTTGGATTTAAAAAAAATAGAAAGCTTGAAAAATCATTAATGTTCTAGTATGAAATTTTAATTTTATGTTGAAAATAATTTTAAAATCATTTAAACAATGCTTAGTTAATAAAAAAATAGGTGTTACTTTATCAGGCCTCAACATTGTTGGGATAATGTATCTCAACCTTGTAATTACATAAAGTACTATTGATACATAAGGTATTGTTGATACGACAGCGATGAGGGACCATTCATCATTAGGTCTTAGATCTAATAACTAATATTTTATTATCTTGACTTGCCCTAGAAGGCATCCCTATTTTTATGAGGGTATTATATTACGACTGTGTATTGTGGCATATGTTGAGAGTCTGATATGTTGGGGTTAAGGTCTCTCAACCTTAGAGTACTAATATTGATTTAATTTGATGTATTATTGTATTAATTTGTATTATTTAATTGCCTATGGTGCTATGTCACAAATTGGGATCCACTAGCTGGGTGGCATCCCCGTTGGAGATGATTGGATGACACATAATAATCCCAAGTGGACATAGTCATCCCAATTTGGAATCTTTGACCTATGATAGATTCTATGATGCATCATAAGTCATCTTCTTGCATGGAGAAAGTTGGCACCCAAGTTGGGTTTTGACTGGATGTAAGAGAATCCATTTTTTTAGTCAGTTATGATAGATTCTCTTATGGATTTTATGATGTCTCTTGTGGAATATTTATGACATATTTTATGACAATTGAAAGGAATATGTCACAAGCAATTATGAGAAAATTTTGGCTGCCCAAGCTAGGATAGAGAATATTTGCATGTATGACATTTGTAAGAGGTGTAAGGGAATCCAATACAAGTGTCCAAATGGATATTGCACCATGTGTATTCAGATGTTCATCCTCTTCTAGAAGCATTTATTAGCTTGTATTCTCTATAAAAATGTATGCCTTGCATTGTAGAATGCATAGTTTGTTTTGCAGGTAACAAAGTGTTGCTGGGTTAACTCCAAAACAAGTTTTTATTTCGAAGCACTTGTGTAGAATCTTTGTACTTGGGCTATATTTTAACTCCTATTTGAATTAATGTAGAAGTACCATGTTTTTGGAGGGTGAGGTTTTTTACGTGAAAGGGTTTTCCCCACGTATATTTGGTGTATGTTAGTTTATGTGTAATTTTTATTCTATTTTATTCTTCTCTGTTTATTTCTCTTTTTGTAACTAGATAAGGTGTTAAAATAAATTTTTGTAGTTCTCTCCCCTACTTAGATTAGTGTAGGAATTTTTTTTCACTTACTTGGCTTCTTTTCAATTGGTATCAAAGCCTGGCTAGCCTTGGTTCCTTTGTTGGGTTAGAAGAGTTTTTTGAGCTGATCTTTGCTTTAGTGGGAGTTTTGTAGAAGTGTGTGTTTCATTACCTTGTTGTAGGAAAGATATGATAGGAACATATGGGAGGATTGAGATGGAGAAATTTAACGTTAGTAATTTTGAACTTTGAAAGCTGAAAATGGAAGACATGCTTGTAGACTGTGATCTATGGCTTGTAGTTTTTGGAACCATGCCACAAGGCATGAAACAAGAGTGGGATCTCATGGATAGGAAATAAAAGGGTCTTATTAGACTTGGTTTTGCTAATTTCATTCTCCTAAATGTCCATGAAGAGAAAAATTCTACTTCTATGTGGAAGAAGCTTGGTGATGCCTATCAGGATAAATCCCTAGTAAACAAGATTTTTCGTAGAAAGAAGATGCATTCTCTAAAAATGGAAGATGGAGGATCCATGGAAAACCATCTAAACTATTTTAACATGTTGGTTGTACAATTGGGTTCCGTTGGAGACAAGATTGATGAACAAGACCGTTGCATGCTCCTTTTGTGTTCGTTGTTGGACTCTTGGGATCACCTGGTAATGTCTATTGGAAGCACTACTTCCACCATCAAGATGGATGAATTTGTATCCTCATTATTATCTGAAGAGATGCAAAGGAAGTCTTCTAATATGGCCAAGGAGACCCTTGCAATGCGTGGAAAATCAAAGGAGAGGAAAAAAGAAAGACAAGAAATTTAAGTCAAAGTCTTTGGGGAGATCTAAGTCTCTTGGTAAGAAGTCCAAGGAAAAATGTTGGAACTGTGGTGAAACTAGTCACATTCAGAAAGATTTCAAGAAGGAGGAGAAGAAGAAAAAAAATTCTTTCATTGATTTTGAATTAGATAAATCATCCCAAGATGATGGAAAAGCACTAATTGCAACCTTGGCAGCCCATACATCAGATAGTGTGTGGTTGATAGATTCGGGTGCATCTTTTCACATGACCTCTCATAGAGATTGGTTCTTGAAGTATGAGGAATATAATGGTGGAGAGGTGTACCTAGGTGATGAATTTCACCTAAAGATTTTTGGTCATGGAAGAGTCAAAATAAAATATCTTGATGGAAGAGTGAAGGGGATTGATGGTGTCTTGTATATCCTGATTTTGGCATGAAATCTACTTTTTGTAAGTAAACTAAATGATTCAAGAGTGCAAGTTATATTGTTTGGTGGAGGATGCAAGATGACAAGAGGAGCTATGGTGTTAGCTAAAGGAGTCTGTATTGGCACTCTATTTCAGCTTGATGCATGAACTTTACAATTTAATAGTTCTTCTGATGTACCGAATAAGAGACCTTTGGATTCTTCATCCTCACCATTAGATCATGTAGAGAAGAAGCATGTTGTAGCTAAATCCTATATTCGTTCATTTTGGGTACCTAAGGGTGTTCATTCCATGAAAATGAATCTTCTTGTAGAGAAGACAATGTTATGGCACCAATGACTTGGTCACATTGGTGAGAAGGGTCTTAGAACCCTAAAAAATAAGAGCCTCGTTGAAGGCCTTGATGATTGTAATCTGAAGTTCAACTTTTGTGAACATTTTGTTTATGGAAAACAACACTGTGTTTCTTTATACTCTAGTTCTCATAAGTCTTTTGGGGTTTCGAACTATGTTCATTCAAATGTTTTTGGTCCTATAATTTTTCCTTCATTATCAAAAGCTATATATTTTGTTTCTTTTATAGATGATTACAATCAAGGGACATTCATTTATTTCCTCAGAAGTAAAGTTGAAGTCTAAGTTAGTTGGTATAAGGAGTTTAAGGCCTTGGTAGAAAATTAGACTAGTAGAAAGATTAAGTGTTTGAGGATTAATATGTTGAATACCCAAAATATTGAGAGGGGGTTTTATCATTATTTCCTTAAACCATTTAGATGTAAACCATCCAATTATTAAACGATATTTTACTGCAAGCAAGAATGAAGAAATTGAAAAGAGCATAACACCATAAGACACATCAACACCAATTTTTTATGTGGAAAACCCAAAATGGGAAAAACCACAGTTAGGATAAGCTCACAATATAATATATCTGGATATAGAATATTACAAGGGCTCACTGCTAGGAAAAACTATCCTCAAAGACTCACAGCCTGAAATACAAAACAGAGTATGCCTCACTACCAAGAGATGAAACTGTGATAGAATGCACCTTCCTTGTGCCGAAGTTTAGTTCTGGTGAAGCACAGTATATGAAACACTTCTCTACAAGTGTATACAACACATTTATTTGCTTATCCATACAGCTTCACACATTTTCAACATCTAGCAATCCTCTCCTCTAATATCTCTCAATCTCAAAATAGTTCACATAAATATATCATATTGTGGAAAAATAAATTGTACTCCTTTGCAGAAAGTATAATTTGTGGCCTAATTAGGTCCTATTTTAGACACTTTGCATCAACCACCCCTTAAAAACTACATTTATAGGCCCCTAATGCTCATGATTTTGGAATTTAAGGCCTATTTCACTCACAAACCACTTAAATCCTGACAAGCAAATCTCAAACCACTCAAATTTCATGAAACCCACCTCAAAAATTCCTGGTGGGACAAAGTCACGCAAGGTGGTGACTTAGTCCCTTTTGGGGTGTTTTCCACTTTTGAGTAGGAAAATCACTTACCTAACTCAATTTTTTGAGGGATGTCAACATATGAAGTTAAATAATGAGGAATTCAGTGTTAATGCCTATAAATACATGTCTTGAGGTCATTTTTCACAATCTTTAGTCATTTTTACAAGTAAAAATTAAAAGTCGGGAAAAATATCTTTCACAAGAAATCTTATTAGTCTTTCTACAACAAAGTTGAAGCTTAAGGGACGAAAATTAAGGTTTTTTCAAGTCTTCAAGCTCACTTCTAATTCAATATCTTTCATTGCATGTTGTTGATTATGGATTCCTATGATGAATCATGGAGAAATCTAGGTTGAGGAGATGCAATTAGCCATCAAATCACACCTAAAGACTTGTTTTAAAAGTGATTCCATCTTCCATTTTCACTCAATCTTCAAACTTAAGGTTTGCATGTCATCTATTAACATTTAAAATGTTGTAGGGTTTCTTGCATTAAAGTCTTGCATCATTCAAGTTCCTTTAAACAATCTTATTCTAGCACTTTAGAATAGGGTTTTGCATTGTTTCAGATTTTCCTAGTCTTAGACACACTTAAGGCTAGGGTTTATGTAGATTTTATTATCTTTTCAAGGTTTAAATACAAACTAGGGGTTTGACCGAGGAAAACCCCCCATTAGAAATCAAACAATTATCTATTTTGCAGGGTTTTTCAAAGATTCAGATCCAATTTTCTATCACAAAATAGAGTGCAAGTTGTGGGCTTTCATTTCCACTTTCGGATTTGCACAAAATCCAAAGTGGACTAAGTCACCTATAGTGGTTACTTAGTCCCACTACATTGATTTTTCAAAAAAAAAAATAGTTTTAGATACCCATTTGACAGAAACAACTTTCTAGGTAGTTTCCCTGAACTAGGACTAAATCGCCCAGATTGGCATAAGTGTCCCACCAGGCTTAAAAATCAAAATTCCCAGAATTTTAGAGGTCTTTGCAATCTCCAAACAACTCTTCATCAATTTTTAGGTACAAATTTTATGTCTTGCATCTTTATTTTATCATTTATTGGATTTATTTCATCTTTTTGTATATCATAATGTGTTTTCCATCTCTTTGTATTTCTTAGGTTCAACTTCATTAAAACATTTCCTTTTTAGATCATTGCATTAGTACATCATAAATCGACATATTACATCTCATTTACATTAGTCTTGAGTGTAAAACCCCTTAGCTTTTACCCCTTTTCCTTCCCTTTTAGGTGAAAAACCCTAGTAGGGTAAGTGTCCAATAGGGTTCCAAAATCTGTGTTTACACATACATAATCAAGTACATCAATTAGGTCGGCCTGATTGGAGTAACCTAGTGTAGGAGCACCTAGTGGTGTTATGCGTCCAATAGGGAATCATGTAAATTTTAAATTTTCATCATGTAATGCATGTAAAAAGGTCATGTTTGGACCATTTCAAATGAATGTGAGTCACTACTAGGTTTCTAGGAAGTCACAGATGTCAAATTGCAAAAATTCTCTTTTTGTTGTAAAAAAAATGCAAAATTGCAAAATTGCAAGAAGTTGAAAAGTCAAGAAGATGAAGGGTCACTTTTGTAATAGGAGATAGTGGATAAGTTGTAACTAATGGGGCAGTCAAGAAAACTTTTGTAAACATCTTATAAGAGCCTTGTGGCGAGCCAAGCATTGAACTTTGTATTTTGAAACAATTTTGTGAATAAAAGTACTCTGTTATGCTAAAACAACATTTTCATCTTGTTTTACAAGCCTTGTACAGCCTATACAACACCACTAGGCCTTGATTTTTATTGTTTCTGGTAGATTAGTGAATTGTCTTTCAAGAAAACTTGATTTGGTGGGATTTAATTGAGTTTAAATTCTAATTTTGAGTCCTTTAACAATAAACTATTTTGAAACCCTCTTTTCAAGGGTTTTGAGAGTCTAAGAATGGTTAGCAACCATTCCACTAATTTAGGCTTTGAAAAGTGGTGGAATGGGTTAGTGTAGAATTTTTTAGTGTTGTTTGTATTTGCAGATGTAGGGGAAGGTAAAATAAAGAAGTTAAGTTGTTGCTCTAGATGATTTTCAATGTTTTCCATCTATGAATGGATGCCTACAGGTTAGAGTTTGAAGAAATGATAATGGTGAAGGCTGGAAAATAGTTTATTTTTCTTGTGTGGACCTAATTCAAGTTTTTTGAAGCAATGGCTAAGTGATTGGAGGTTTGGACACTATATTTTCAATAAACCCTCATTGTTTGAGCATAGTTTAAGCTTTAAGTAAGGGTTTCATAATTTGTTGCTTTAGTGAACGATTTACTTGAGAAAGATTGTTGATTTAGTAGTTTTCTAACTTGTTGAAGGTCTACCCACAGTTATTTGGGGTTGATAAGTTGATTAGATGGTACATGCTTTGTTAAATAGGCCTATTTGGAGATATTTATTGTGAGATAGTCATTTTTAAGGGTATACATTTCAAAAAAAATCCATCATAGTTTTTGATATGTTAAAATATGCAATAATGGATTCCTAAAAACATATTTTTTTCTTAGGAGAATCAATTAGATTTAGAAGATATACCCATTTTACCCATGATGGAATACTACAAGCAATAGGTGTCATAGGTGTGAACAATACAAAGAATGAAGGGATCTCCATTCTTGGGTAGTTTATTTGATTTAATCATTTCTTTATCATGATAATTAAAGTGTATTAGGGTCTAATGAGAGTTTGGAATCTTGATTTGGTGTATTTGTAACCTTGTGGAATCAAGTTTGAATGAAGTGAATTTTGGTGAATGTTCAAGTGATCTTCTCAAGTTTGTGTTTTGGGTCTTTAGAACCCTTAAAGTCATTGATGCCTCTGCATCAGTTTGGTATCAGATCTAGTTCATGTGGTGGTTTTTTAAGTTGTTGGTTATAGGTGCTTGATCCATCTTAAAGTTGTAAGAGAGAGAGAAGGTGTGTTGGTTGTAGAGAATGATGAGTTATGTGTTCACTATCCTCCAATAGAGATTAAGCTGGGGAGAATGTGCAAAGAGAGTTACACCACTAAGAGAAAGAGTGGATATGTGCATCTTCTAGGATCTACTAGTGGGTAGATGGATGGTTTTGTTATTGTGAAATTGTGAAGCAGTGAGGGAGATGGATATTTGTCTAAGGAAAATTAATTGAAGAGTTTGCATCCATTACATGGTTTGAAATTCCGTTTGAAGAGTGGTCCAATGATTGGAACAGATAAAAAGATGATGACAAAAGCAAGTTAAGAGAAGGTCAAGGATGAATTGATTGGCATGAGGAAAGATTGACTAGAAAAACAAGGTGAACCCATAGTAAGGAAATTCTTGTGTCCTTTGACTGAAAAGAGGTTAGAGGGAAGTTAAATATTGCTATAAAACTGATTTGTGAATCTAATGGGTAGAGAAAGACAAGGGAAAAGACAAAGACAAGTGAAGACATAAATGAAGACAAAAGATGGAATGAATTAAGGTGACAAACAAAGACAAGTGAATGATTTCAAGAGTAAGGCAGGAAGAAATCCAAGATAGAATTGATAAAGGTATGTAGGTGTGAAGAAGCAAGATTGATGCAACTCAATCCTCAAAGGGACTTGAGGTCTTTTTCAAGCCAGTTGATTGGTGCAGGAGCACCTAGTGGTGTTATGCCTCCAATAGGCAATCATGTAAAATTTGAATTTTCATCATGTAATGCATGTAAAAAGGCCATGTTTGGACCATTTCAAATTAATGTGAGTCACTATTAGGTTTTTAGGAAGTCAAAGAAGTCAAATTGCAAAAATTGTCTTTTTGTTGCAAAAAAAATGCAAAATTGCAAAATTGCAAGAAGTTGAAAAGTCAAGAAGATGAAGGGTCACTTTTGTAATAGGACATAGTAGGTTGGTTGTAACTGATGGGGCAGTCAAGAAAAATTTTGTAAACATGTTATAAGAGCCTTGTGAAGGTGAGCCAAGCATTGAACTTTGTATTTTGAAAAACATTTGTGAATAAAAGTACTTTGTTATGCTAAAACAACATTTTATTCTTGTTTTGCAAGCCTTGTACGACCTGTACAACACCACCAGGCCTTGATTTTTATTATTTTTGGTAGATTAGTGAATTGGATTTCAAGAAAATTTGATTTGGTGGGACTTAATTGAGTTCAAAGTCTCATTTTAAGTCCAATAGTAAACTGTTTTGAAACCCTCTTTTCAAGGGTTTTGAGAGTCTAAGAATGGTTTAGCAACCATTCCATCGATTTAGGCTTTGAAAATCAATGAAATGGGTTAGTTTAGATATTTTTTAGTGTTGTTTGTATTTTCAAATGTAGGGGAAGGTACAATACAGAAGTTAAGTTGCTCTAGATAATTTTCAATGTTTTCCATCTAAGAATGGATGCCTACAACTTAGATTTTGAAGAAATGATAGTGGTGAAGGTTGGAAAATAGTTTATTTTTCTTGTGCAGACCTAATTCAAGGTGTTCAAATCAATGGCTAAGTGATTGGATGTTTGGACAGTATATTTTCAACAAACCCTCATTGTTTGAGCATAGTTTAAGCTTTAAGTAAGGGTTTCATAATCTTCCACTTTAGTGAATGATTTCCTTGAGAAATATTGTTGATTTAGTAGTTTTCTAACTTTTTGAAGGTCTACCCATAGTTATTTAGGGTTGATAACTTTATTAGATAGTACATGCTTTGTTAAATAGGCTTATTTGGAGCTATTTACTGTGGGACAATCATTTTTAAGGGTATACATTTGAAAAAAATTCCATCTAAGTTTTTGATATGTTAAAATATGCAATAATGGGTTCCTAAAAAATTATTTTCTCTTAGGAGATTCAATCATATTTAAAAGATAAATCCATTTTAGCAATGATGGAATACTACAAGCAATAGGTATTATAGGTGTGAACACTAGAAAGAATGAAGGGATCAACATTCTTGGGTAGTTTATCTGATTTAATCCTATCTTTATCATGATGGTTAAAGTGTATTAGGGTCTGATAAGAGTTTGGAATCCTAATTTTGGTGATTTGGTGTATTGGTAACCTTGTGGAATCAAGTTTGAATGAAGTGAATATTGGTGAATGTTCAAGTGATCTTCTCAAGTTTGTGTTTTGGGCCTTTAGAACCCTTACAGTCATTGATTCCTCTGCATCATAACCTTATTCCAAATCAAAACCAAGTCTATCGGTATTAAACTCAAAAAAGCATTCATATTCGCATGATATTAGTCAACATTGACCTATGATAGATCCATTAACATTCACAACACATGTTAAATCTTCTTATCACCAATTCATAATTAGGTCAGCTAGAGTTAGACCTAAGACATCAAAACTCCAAACATATATTAATTTCATCAAACTTGTAACACAAACTTGTTAACACATCAAATTCTCCTTTGGAAGACACCAAATAACTTATCTTCAACATCACAAAACAAAATAATTACTCTTGAGAAAATGCAGAATATCCTAGATCAATGCACTGTATAGGAACTCACCGTAGACTTTAGAGTAGAACATTGTCATTTATATCTTCTTTATGCCTTCACATATTATCACAAAATTTTGATGTAAGATGCATCTTGTAGGCATAATCCAATGTGCAAATTCATGTAGATATATCTTTCTTTGAGGTGAAATTTGGATCAAAACACTGACATACTAAACCAGTATATAAAAAAAACATTATTTTCCAAACTACTGGTTACAATATCTTTCCAACCGTAAATCCTATTCAACTAAATTCTTGTCAGTGGCTACAAAGGATGTCAAGATGGATTATAGTACCAACTTCTAAAAGAATCATACAAATTAAGGAAATCCAACCAAAATACTGGATCAATAGACTTCCATTACCAGAGCAAGTGATGAACTATAATGTATAACACTGACAATCCACCAAATTCCATTGTGGAAACTATCCAAATTCCATTGTTGACATCAATGAAAACCTTCCAATTTCCAACAATCTCCCCCTTTTTCATTCATTGCAACACATGATGTGAAAACCATCAAAAATTATTTCTCAAGCCGAATAATGTTTCAAAACTTTTTCACAATACTTTTCATTCCCTACTCTTTTCACATCTCCTTCTTTCCCCCTTTGACATCAATTGAAAAGGATAAAAAGATATTAAATTATTTGAAATTTTCCAATACATACTTGAATAATCCCCCTAAGGAGTACATCCAAGACAACATCCGAAAGTGATTGTTGTCCCTTGAAGTTTGCTAAGAGTATCTATCCAAGAGGATTTTCCTCCATCCCAAAGCTTCCTTTCCTTTGATAATGCTCTTCATAAATAGTTAAGATCAATAAGGATGTCCTTTCATTCAACAAAAATCTTGGGAGTAACATTTGAGTTCAAAATCCTATTAGCCACCGAAAGAGCATAATAGATAGGTGTACACTTAATCTTGATTAGGTTTCTGAGCATCCCATACTATTCAATCATCTTTCCTTTCTCCTTATTTGATGCAAGATATTCTTCATGGACCTTTGTTAATCAATACCAAGTTTGATCATCTAGATCAATATTTTGATTGAATGTTTTGGAAGCATATTTTATGGGTGATCCGACAATAATGGGTTACAATTTTTGGTCTAACATGACATTGAAATCAATATTTTTCACCAGATCTTCACTTTCTTACACCTATAGTAGCTAAACCATTAAGAATTTGAAGATAAAGAAAACTAGTGATTTGTGAGATTTTGTGTGTAGATTCTATTTATAATTTAAAAAAATTAAAAATAAATTGTGAATCCTTTTATGTAATTTTTAATAACTTATTTTCTCTACTAGACAACATTTTTAAAAAGTGGTATTTACTCTGGACTGCATAACTTTTTTTATAGAAAGGACAAAATTCTAATTTTTAAAATATATATTTTTCACACCAATATCTAGTGCATGGATATTTTTTCATAATTTTTTGCTAGATATTTTTTTTTTAATTAATTTTCCAAGTCAGAGTACTTATAAATTAGACAGTTTACTTTGCACCACATAAATTTTTTGTATGAATTTGAATTAACTTATTCTTTTTTTCTTGGTGGAATAAGGACATCAATACCTAGTGAACATGTATTTTTTAGAATTTTTTTCTCTATTTTCTTATTTTTTGTATGTGTGAAACAAATACCTTGATGTTCATTGAAAAACCTACATTCACATGAAATTAAAAATAAATATAATAATCAAATTAAATATATTTAAAATTATACTTTTTGGGAAGCTCATAATAAGGGCTACATACTTACAAAACATAAATTTTAAATGAATTCATTTGATCCCCCAAAAGGTAAATCAAAACTAGTTTTTTATCAGTATTTTGATAGGTGTAGAGGAGACTCCATTATAGGTATGGTTTAAAACTAACAGGGTTCTATCCAAGGGGGTTTGATCTAAGGGGTTTTGATCAAACCTGGGCCTTAAATAAAAATCATTTAAATGGAACCTTTAAAGTCTTAAATCATTATATTTTCCAAAACTATGTGATTTCATGCAAAAATTAGGATGTCGTAGAAAGTGTAACCCATTATTGTGGTAGCACCCTTTGATTCTCAATAGTGTCCTTACCAACCTTGAATCTTTGAACAACATCAAGCCATGTCCAAAAAAATGAGAATAAAATTCTAGCCTCTTCCTCACATTCTTGAACATCTTAAATTTTTTCAAGTGTAGTACAGTGTGTAGATTTGCATATATCCACAATTTCCAACAATCCTTTATCTTTGACCTAAGTGATTGTATCACTTATTGCTTGACTCTTCATTTCCTTGAATTTATTAGTCAATGAATTTGTTCTTTTTGCAATGGACTAAGAAGAATTGGTAATTGTTATGGAACAATCTGAAAATGTGTCTTTGTCCTAGCTAGCTACTTAAGTCTTCTTAGAGATGGCTCAACCTAAGAAACTAATCCATGAACCTCAATGACTTTTCTCTTTTCTCTAGAGGCAACCATTGATTTACCGGAGGTAGACAGATTTCTCAAGAATTTCTTGAGCTATTTCACTGTAGGTTCCAAATCTAGGTTTGTTGGGATCTCAAAGGCTATTGATTAGCATTTCAATACAACTAGTAGCATAATCCTTTCCAACTTCATACCCCAGCTCAAAAATCCATGAGCTTCTTGGTTCAACTACCTTGATAATGCAACTATCAGTGGATACCAAAAATGTTATATTATCATCCTTATACTTTGTAACTAATTATCTTGGAACTCTCCTTCTTTTGTTCAGGGTGTTGTCATAATAGTGGTTTACAATTCCTGAGAGGAACGAATTTTAGCTGAAATCACATATTTTTAGAAAATATAATGATTTAAGCCTTAAAAATTTCCATTTTAAGGATTCCAATTGAAGAGGGTTTGATCAAATCACCTTAAATCAAAACCCCTTGGATAGAATCTCGCTAGTTTTAAACCATACCTATAAATGCATCTCCTTTACACCTATCAAAATGCTGATAAAAAATCACTTTTGATTTAGCTTTTGGGGGATCAAATGAATTCATTTAAAATTTATTTCAAATAATTATGGTATTCCTCATAACAAGATATCTAATGAATATAATTTTAATATTTTTGGTTTTGTTATGTATTTGTTTTTTAAGTTTTATTAAACATAGTTTTTTCACTGAAAATGAATTTCTTTGTTCTTCACATGTGGAAAAATAGAAGATTATTAAAAAATAATATATATAAGTGCACCATATATTGAAGTCCTTGATCCAACTAAAAAAATTAAATTAAATTTTGACATATACAAAAAAAGTTACGCGTTATACGGTCGCGATGTGTCTGAATTGTAATTCGTTTGACTTTGAAACTTGATTAAGGAAAAAATATTCAATAAAAAATTATCTAACAAAGTGTAAGCACTAGATATTAGAGTTACAAATCTAAATTTGAAAGAATTAGAATTTTATCCTTCATGGAAAAAAAGTTATACGTTATACGGTGTGCTTCACTTTTTAAAAATGTTGTTTTCTGAAAAAAAATCAATTTTGTGGGAGATGGAAAAAGAAGTGAAATTTGATTCCAAAAATTTTGAAAAAAATATTTTTAGAATCTACAGACAAAATTTGATGAGACTCTAGTTTGCACCATCTTCAAATTCCTCACAATTTAGCTGCTATTGGTGCCCGAATGTGAAGATTTAGTTAAAAATAATAATTTTAGTGTCCAGTTTGGCCAAAAATTGTAAACCACTATTATGGGATCACCCTTCATACTTCTCCAAAAAATTGCAAAGAATGTAGCAAGGGCATCTCCTTGTGCATCCAAATCACCAATATTCTTCATTAGTTCTTTGATTTGCTGAGCAACCAGTTTTTCAAGAAGTTAACAGCTTCATCTACTCTAAATATTATGTTTTGCAAGTGCTGTGAAGATTATGTATCCTTTTCTCAATTGAGTTGTTCCAATCAAAGGATTAAATATATTGGAATATTTTTATGAATCATTTCATGGAATACCAATTGAAAATGTGTTTTTTTCTTTTAGATAAAGTTTTTTAGCCTCAATCAATTAATATTCAAGACAAACTATGAAGGACAACAATGATCAATGCTAGGGCTAACCAATTAATAAGTATACACGTGAATAAGTCAAGCATGTACATGTGAATAAGGTAAGCACAAGTACTCAAAAACATGTAAGCCTTGAAGTATACACACAAATACATAGTGTACACAAATTAATACAAAGTATATGCACGAATACAAGGTATACACATGAAAACACTTAAGTCACAAAGTATACATGTAAGTTGTAAAGTATACACTTGAATACACATAACTCATATCTATTGAACCATGAATTTATAATGCAAATATGGACACCATCAATAAAAAATATTTGTATTAACCAAATAGCCATGCACACATACATCAATATATGTCGATATAACTATAAAATATAGGTACAAAATAGCCATATAGCTTATGAGAATGCCATATAGGCATACAATGTTAAATATATCCAATACAAAATATGTACAAAACTGCCATGTAGGCATACAACAAAGGGCTCTGGAATAAAACATCATTGCTCTCCATGCTCTAGAAATAAATTATTTCCCTTTCCTTTTCGATCAGATGGCGTTAAGTCTGTCACTCACTTGTGCTACACTTGAGGAGTACTCCTTCTGCTCCTCCTAGTGTTTAGTTCTTGGTGAAGTTTTAACTATTACAGTAAGGAGTAAAGACATTAATATATAGAAATTACATTATAAAAAATGATATATTTAACAAAATAATCACTTACCGCCATCTCATGATCACTCTCCACAAGGGAAATATTCACACGCCCATGCTAAGGCATGCTCAAGCCCTGTATAAACCATCCAAATAGAAATTAAAATGCGAATCAATAATGGTTTGATTTTTCACTAACTAACATCTATAACAATGAATGTAAATTGAAATTTAGTAATTTACCTCATACCTCCCCTATCAGAGCCATCGAGGACTCTATAGCAAACAAAACATCGATCTCCATTGCCACCATCACATTCGGAGGTGTTTCCGCTTGCAACATTTGAAAATAAAACAACAAATTATTCAATCATAAAAACAACAATAGTGATCCACGTCATGACTTATAATGTATGAGATAATGAACAATTTTTTGAGTACTTATTAAACTATATATATTTCTAACTATCATGCTTACTATTCTCCATATCCATATCTTGTTTGAAAGCACGTGTTTTTAGGATTTTACCCATAGTAGCAAGTCGTTGAATCATTTGATAAAATGCTTTTGCAGACATGTATGATAACTGTGGTGGCATAGAGAAGGCAATGAACTATTTGAAAAAATGCCTCAAAGAAATGGGGTCTCGTGGTGATGGAATGCCATTACAAACAAATGCACATCATGGCATTCCATCACCATAAGACTACATTTCTTTCAGGCATTTTTTTAGACATATTGCTTACTATTATGCTTCGATAGAAATTTTTCCAAGCATCCATAGTTTGTTGGAAAGCACCTATTTTAGGCTTTTACCCATAGCAGCAAGGAAGTGAGTAGTTTGATAAAATGCTTTGGTACACATGTATGGAAAATGTGGTATCATAGAAAAGGTGGTGAGTTTTTTGAAGAAATGCCTCAAAGAAATGTGGTCTCGTGGTGATGGAATGGCATTCCATCACCATGAGACTGCATTTCTTTGAGGCATTTTTTCAAAATACTAACTGCCTTGTCTATGCTATTGCTTACTATTATGCTTTGATAGATTTTTTCCAAGCATCCATAGTTTGTTGGAAAGCACCTTTTTTAAGATTTTATCCATAGCAGTGAGGAAATGAACTATTTGATAAAATTATTTGGTAGACATGTATGGAAAATGTGGTAGCATAGAAAATGTGGTGAGTTGTTTGAAAAAGTGGTGCAGGTGCACCTTTACAAGAGATTGCCTCCATGAGGAAAATTTAGGATTTTGAGGTTGTATAGGTATTTTTATGATGTAATAAGGATTAAATATCCATTTTTGAGTTTGTAATGGTAATTTTTAGTCATTTTAGGCATAAATTTTTAAGTTGTAGAATCTTAACAAAAGTTGTCAATCAATGTTGTAAAAATGCAAAAAAGTGCCAAGTGGAGGAATATGAAGAGTCAAGGTAGTTGTCGAGGCAATCTTAGGAAATTAGGAAGTTGAAATGATTGGGAAATTGTTTAAAATATGTGATTCATCATTTTTAGTTGTTGTTGAAGCATTTTGAATTTTTTGTGTGAGTTCTCCTCGCTACCCTAGTGAAAAACCAATTTTGGTGCCTTTTAAACAAGGCTAGATTGAGTGAAAAGAGGACAAGGATTTAGAAGTGGATAGAATCCCCTGAAAAATATGAGATAAAGTGAATTTTAGGTTTTTCAGAAGATCTAAGTGGTTGTAAGTGGTCAAAGAAGTGAATAAGTGAGAAACCCTAGGTGAAAGAGGGTGAAAACTAGTGAAAAAGAGTGATTTTGTGAAGGAAGTGTATGTAGATCTTTGGGGAAGCACTATTTGAGGATGAAATGAGCATGGAAAGGCATAAATAAGCCTGATTGAAGTGATTATAATCTTGTGAGAGGTCAATCCATAAGAGTTTCAATAAGCCCTAGTTGATTACAAGGAAAGTGATGGTTTTATGAAAAGGGGTCTAAATGAGCGAGAAGAGACTTGAAAGTTGAATAATTTGAGGTTTTGTTGGCTATTTTTTGAATTTTTGGAGGTTTCAAGTTTTGGTTGTGTTTTTGGAGAGGTGTCTCTTTGAAAAGAGGCTTAATTGTGGCCTAATTCAACGTTAAAATCCATATTTGGGATAGTTGCTCCAAAAGAGTTAAAAGTGAGTTTTAGATATGTGAGAGTAGGCCATAATGGGTGCCTAGTTTGGTAATTTTTTGAAGTTTTTTTTTTGTGAATTTGAGAGTTTTGTCAAGAAAAGTGAATTGGCTAACCTAGTAGGAAGACTAGGTAGAAAATTGAAAACAAGATAAGATTGGGGTTTTCTGAGTGGAAAGTGGATTAAATACTTTTGAATGGTAATGTTAAGTTATTTCTCTTTCCTGCATTGCATCAAAAAGTGCCTCAAATAAATTGGGTCTCATGGTGATGGACACCACCATAAGACCACATTTCTTTGAGGCATTTTTTCAAAAAACTCATTGCCTTGTCTATGCTATTGCTTACTATTATTCTTTCATATATATTCCTTCCAAGCATCCGTAGCATAGATAAGGTAGTGAACTTTTTGAAAAGATGCCTTAGTAGAATGTGGTCTCATGGAATGCCATGACAAGCAAATGCAATTGGAAGCTACTTCTAGACTTATTAATTATGCTATGTGAAGTAATTCCATCACTGCTTATGTTGACTTTCTAAACAACTATATTGTAGTTGAAATTTTGTCATCTATCAACATCTAGTTATTAGTTATGGAATGTGAAGTAATGCTTTGAGTTTGAATGATGTACAATGCAACGTAATCAACGATATGAATATAAACTATAACTCAAATCTATTAAGTACAATTCATTAGTTAAACTCTTTATTATATTACTTGTGTGAAGCTTTGACTAAATCTAATGGCACCATGAGGTGTTCCCTTGAAACCTCCAATATTATCCTATTCAACATTCAAAATCACATATTAAAATACCATTCATAAAACAATGCTATTAACATGTAATAAATTTATAATTGTTTACTAGTTACATGCCCCACTGATAGGTGTATTGCATAAATAAGTAGGTGTAGCGCTGGTGTATCCAATATCTACAATGTGACCCTACAAGTTTATCAAAATCATAATTTAACTAAATTAGTTAATCTTTCATTTCAAAATTGAAATTTAATGTATTAAATTCAATGAACATGCTCACTTTTACCTGAGTATCAATGCCATATGTTTCATGCAAAATGTCAGCTTCGTTCTCCATCTCCATGGCTACTGACGAATCCTACACAATAGCCTCCTAAGTGTTGGTGGGGTCATATGAACAAGTCACCTCGCAAGACTGACACACATGGGATTGAAGCCCATCTCTCAAAGACTTCCTTGGATGGTGTTGTAGAAGAGGGCTCACATGCTAGATGACACTTTGCATCAAAGTGTTGATGGCCTGCAGAGTCTCTATGTCAACACTCTCCTTCACAATGGAAGGCATGATGATGTGCTCATGAGGCGGCCTAGCGAGAGGTTGTCTTCCTTGCCACATAGGATTCGGCTGTGCATGGGTCTATCTTGTGCCTGGAAGTGTAAGAATGAGATAAACAAATTATGTATGCATCTACACTTCTAAATAAGACATTGCATCAAAGATTCAAGATATTTAAACTATTTTAAACACAGGGACCTTCAGAAATCTATCCTATTGCTCTCTAACTCTAAATATTTCTTTAAATCTACTTTGCTCTCAGATTTTAATAAGCTAATAGACTGTTGAAATGACACTTAAAGAATGAGAATTAAGCTATTATGATTCCTAAATGCAACTAAGATGATTCTACAGTAAAACTTATGAGAAAGAAACTACTGTAAATAGCCATGATTGATGAACTAAAATACTTGATTGCTTGAATGCCTGGAAAACCTGCAGAGTAAGATTGCGCAAATTAGGATCCTTTTCCTATAGCCAGAAACCTGTATTTATAGATTTCACGGCACACATATGTGAAGGGATAACACAGCAGAGGTTGAGATTCAATCTAGAGAATTGAATGGTATGAGATGAGAAGGTGGAGCTGATCATGGAGGATTGTTTCTCCCCATGAAAACACCAGGCAAGATGAGAGGAAAGAAGATTGAGAGGATTTCCTGCAGTTTTGTCCTCGAAGCTCTTCCCGTGAATGACAGTTGAATTAATTAGATTTGAAAAATCTAATTTTATTCGTGAGTGAATAGAGGTAAATGATTTTTGCATTTATTTAAATATTTTTGGTTTATTTAAATTTAGCAAAGAGGAATAAATAATTTAATAAAACAAACTATAGAATTTTTTTATTAAATTAAAATAAAAGGAATATGATAATTAAATTAAAGATTCTAGGATATCTTTATTTAATTAAGAAGAACCGTGATAAGGTAATTAAATAACACAAATTATTGAAGCTGTGTATTTAATTTAAGATAGAATTAATGGATAAAGTATAGAAGAAATAATAATGATAATAATTAAATAAAACAAAGTATTTAATTTTATTTATTTAATTAAGAGAGAAATAATGTGATAAAATAGAAGAATTAATAATGATAATAATTAAATAAAACAAAGTATTTAATTTTGTTTATTTAATTAAGAGAGAAATAATATGATAAAATAGAAGAATTAATAATGATAATAATTAAATAAAACAAAGTATTTAATTTTGTTTATTTAATTAAGAGAGAAATAATGTGATAAAATAGAAGAATTAATAATGAACTTAATATAAATAAATATTTCTATTTATTTACTAAGTAGATGAATTTAAGATTAATTAATCAAATAAGTCGTATTTAATTAATTAGATTCTCTAGACCATTTTTAGGTGTCTACAATGCCAACCCCCCACCTCTCCCCTGGAAGTCCCTCATATCAAATTAATTTGGTATTTTGTTCAAGATGAACTTAGCGTATAGTTTCCTAAGGAAATTTTCCAGGACTTCACAATTATTGCACGGTGGGTAATCAAAAACCAAGTACCACCTATCATAAAAAAAAATTCCTAATCTATTGGTGGTGGCACCAATGAATAGGAAACCTCTTCGCATTGAGGGTAATATTTTGATTTGTGCATGGGTCAGTGAATAATGAGCACAAATCACCTTTTGTAATTTTTAAATCCTTTACCTCTTTATATGATAATTTATTCGTGTAATAAGCCATGGCCACCTACCTCCTATCTTGCCATCCAGTTATTTGTTTGCTAATTGAATTTCAATTTTTTAACATTTCTTTCAATGAAGTTGCTAGGGTCATTCTTTTCGCGGTTGAACCATTTGGGTTGTTCAACCTCCTAATTAAATCCTCAAGTCAGGTTTTTTTGTTCTTAATTTCACTCATTAAATTTTCTTGAGTGCTAGAAGGGTGTTGAGTGATTGGTGGAGCAGGTTGTTCTTGTGGTTATTTTTTTTGTTGTGGCTAATTTTGTTATTGAGGATTTTTTTGCTCCACTTCTCGAGGATTTTGAGGATTTACAAGTTTATTTGCATCTCCTAAAAATTCAAAAAAAGTAATATCAAATACAACCTAAAACTAACAAATTCAAAACAAAAAGAAAACAATCCTTACCTCTCACACTTCTTCGTCGACATGGTGGCATCTTAGCAACAAAATAGCAACCGTTTGATGAAGAAATTTACAAAATTACTCCTAGAACAAGAGCGCAGAACAATGGGGTTTTGGCCGTGAGCAACAAACAAAACACAGTCACAACTAAAAATGATTTTTTTTCACTTTTTTTTTGTTTTAATAGATCATAACGCGAGCACGTTATAATGCGCTCATGTTATAGGCTTGTTGTGGCCAAGCCTTAGGCTTGACACACCAAGTCATAATGTGAGCGCATTATAATGCACTCGCATTATGAGTTTTCAAATTTTTTTAAAAAAGTGGCCATAAATTGGCTACCCATCTCCATGCACCCACTGGTAAAGGTGTTGTAAAGTGTTGTAAATCACTTTCATACTTTTCTAAACTCTTATTAAGCATTTAAGTCTAATATTATTTCAAAATTTGGGTGTTCCCTCTTCTTCTATAATTAAAAAATTATTTCAATTATTTAATTATTCATTAGCCTTTTTCTCTCCATAATTAAATATTTCCCCAATTAAATAATTATTTTAATTATTTAATTATTCCTTCCTCTCCATTAAATAATTATTTTTAATTATTTAATTATCTAAATTATTTGTTCCAACCTTTCCTTTCTAAATAAATAAAATTAATATTTTATTTATTTCTCCTATGTTGGCCACCTAAATTAAATAATTTTATTATTTAATTCTCTCCAACAACCTCTTTTTCTTTGCCAATCTTATCTTCCACCTCAAGTCTTTATCTATCCATTTCTTTCTTCTCTCAATTAACCCCCACCCTTGATTAAGTTATTTTCTAATTTAATATTGGCCCTTGATCATGACTCTTATTCTTAACTCTTTTCTAGATAGCATTCAAGCTCACTTCTAAGGCATTCAAGAGAAATAATCCTCATCTATTGTTGTAGCAATTCAAGATCCTTCATCATGGAAAGTTTCTAATTGCATTATTTCATATTTCATGTTTCATTATCTTATTTCATCATTTTGGTTTAATTACTCAAATGAGGTTTGACCAAGGCAAACCCCCGATCCCTAACAATCAACATTTTCTCTCTTCTTTTGTATGATTGCAGATTTAGGTGCTTAGATGGCTTGGACATGATTGAAGATTAGGTTGCAAACTTGTTGAAGTCATCTCCACTTTTGCAAGGCCAAAATCAACACAAAAAGTCACCAATAGTGCTAAAAATCAAGGTATCAGATCTAGACACTTGGAGGTGTAGATTGAGCAGGCTGGGAGCTCTAGATTCCAATTTTTTAGTTTTCAAAAAAGCTAAAGTGGACTAATTCACCCAAGGTAGAAAATGAAACCCACTATACCTATTTCCTAATTTTTTATAGATTTGGATACCCATTTGGCTAAAACGGGCCCCGATACAATTTTCTAGAACTGGGACCAATTTGCCTAGAATGGAGAAATAGTCCCACTAGGCCTAAAAATCAAGATCAATAGTATTTTAGAAGTCATTCTAGTCCTCATCAATATCCTAGGTGCACACTTTTAGTTTCATCCATTTTTGTTACAATTTACTATTCATTTATATGTGTTTTTGCATTAGGGTATGTGTAGGATCATGATGGGCCAAAAAGTGGCGATATGATGGGTATGTGTAGGGTATGTGGCTGACGACTTTTTTTTACCAAAAATTGATGAAACAAAAAGGGTTTTTAAATGAGATTCTCAACTTTCCACCAATATAAATCATGCTTTACTTTGAATGTAATAAATAATTATTATTCATTTTCTATTTGATTTACGACTAATGTCCTAATTGATAGGTTGATTGAAAAAAATCTATAGCTTTCAAATGGTATCACATTTTTTGAATCAAAACCATGTGTCACATTCTATGCTTCACATACTATAGGATTAAAAAAACAACGTTGAATTTCATGAAGTTTTGACCAAGTTAAGGTAGTCAAACATACGAGTTTTTATATTTTTTAAAAGTTGTAATAAAAAAATCATAATTAATTATTTACTTGGAAAAAAATTATTAAAAAATATGCATCACATCGGGACATGAGTAATCTACTTATATGTAAAATATTATAAAAATATATTATCATTTTATTGTGGTAAGGGTGGTCAGAGAGACACCTACTTCTTATTTTTCCCCTAAAATTTAAGTACTACTGCATTGAAATTTGAAATTTTCACCAAATAGATTTTTTTTAAAGAAACCTAGTTGTTTAGAAACTACATTCAATTTGCTACAAATTCTATTCTTACATATTTTTGAAATAATATAGATAACTTATTCAATTTTTTACGTCAAGTTGCCTAACTCTGATTTTTCTAATTTTTTCGCCACATAAGGGTTTTTCTTTCCATGATGATCCTGCACATACCCATTACACAAATGTGTTTTCAAACAACATGCATTTCTTTAGTTTTGAATAAATAATCACTCTTTTATCAACTCTTTACATTTAGGACATTTCATTTAGGTACATTTCAATCATACTTACATTAGTTTGAATGAACCGCCTAGATTTTTGGTGTGGGATCTATCTCCTTCCTTTAGGTGAAAGACCCTAATTAAGCAAAAGAGTCTTAGCATTCCATAACTTCAAAAATATATGGTTCAGTTTCATAAAGTAGAAAGTTAAGCATAATATCAATGTTCCATAGCTAAAAGTGCATTTATTTTTCTTAATATCATTTAGCTATTCCAATTGTTGTTACCGGAGCAACTCACAAAGATCATACATTTTCCTCTTCTCAACCATTTTAATTGCTAAATCAATTATGGAGGTAGAGACATCATTATCACCAAAAATTAGGTGTGAAATAACCAAACTTACATACTGGAAAGCTAGATTAGTAGTTCTAGTACCAATGTTTTTCATTAATCCCTTTCCTTTGTCAAGCTTATGTTTAGGAGTAGGTCCGGTGGATAATATCCCAGTAAAAATTTTAATTTCTTCTTTGGATATCATATGCGAATTTCCAAGCCACACAAATTCATCATAAAATCTACTAAGAGCTAGTCTAATACATCTTTCTTCATTACTAAAGTCTAGAAAACAATCCCACACATCCAAATTCATTTTTGTAAGTACATTGTATTATGGTTTTAGGGTAGAATTTTCTCCACTTAATTCTTCAAACCATAATATGCAAGCTTTTCCATAGGTAGGTTCTTCCAATTTTCTATGAATATACATCCCAATGTCTTCAATTGGAATAACACCAAGTAGAACTTTTGAAAAGCACCCAAGGGATCAAGTTCTAGGTTTCAATAGAATGCATTTTAAGTTATGGTTCTAGCCTCACTGAGTTGTCCACTACTCGAGATATATCCATCACATTCATCCAAATTGAATGAACAATTCATAGGGAATATATAGCAACAACGACTTACCTCTTATTTGCACTATGGAAATGCTTTGGTTTCTTCAAACTTCCTCTATACGGTTTCTTTTCTTCCACAAATTCCTTTCATCGAATGAGTTTTCTTTAACATACTTAAATTTATTTTTTTGATCTCAAATGCTTTAGAACATAGGTAGATGTCCTCAAAATTATTGTATACTTCTGTTGCAAGAATGGAAAGGATGAGGTGTTGTCATTGATGTCAACTAGTCAATTGGTTATCAACTAGTTGATGTTGTCATTAATGTCATGATTGTAGGTTATTGGTTGTTCATGTCGAGGATATTGAGAAAATGGTATTGAAGAAAGGTTGCGAGTGTTTAGTGGTTGCTTTGATTTTTTCTCTAAGAATGCCTCCTAAGTTTGTGTAGTTCAGATATGTTGATCATGGTTTTTGTAAGTTTCTATATCTATATTTTTGGTTGTTGATTTGTTATACAGTGTGAGTTATGTTCAGTAGTTGTGAACTGTGGTTTTTTTATGTTTTTGGCTGACGTTCGGGAGAAATGTTGTTGCTTTGTATTTCTCTCTAGTAAAGTCTTATGACTTGCGGTTCTAGAGTTGAGTTGTTTTGATTGTATTGAAGACAATTTTAGTATCTGGAAGGTTCATGCTTTATTGTTTTGTGTTTTACACTGGTTTGGTTGACCTTGTATTGAACACTATCTTTGGAGTTGAGCACCAAACTAATTGATGAGATGAGTGCTAGTGTGAAGCAGGACAAGAGTGAGCCAAAATAATTGATGAGGTGAATGCTAGAGTGATAATCAGTATTGATTAGAGGATTTAGGTGCCACCACATAAGGAAGAGCACAAAACTCCTTAAGATGTTGAATTTTACTAATCAAAGTCTTACATTCATTAGTATCATGACCATGAACTCTTGTAGTAGAATTTCTTTCGTGTTCTTGGAGGGAGAGAGATCAAATGATCTTGGAGGAGTCTCATCAAGATACTCTCTTGGTCAAAAGTGGAGGATGCTACTTTATTTTGTGACAAAGATATCGCTTGCTTAGTATAAGATGTCATACCTACACAAGACTCTTTAGAATGTGAGATTTTGTTCTCTCCTTTACTGTAGGGTGTACAATCTAATGAATTCAAATCATTAGTGTTTTTTGTGATGACATTGACATTAAGTGAAGATTTCTTTGTTTCTTGTAAATGATAATAATCAAAACCACTAGTGTCTATCAATTAAGGATGTACTATTTTCAAAGTTGGATTATAGGGATCCTTTGTGAGAGTGTTGATATTAAGTGAAGGCTTGATTGTGTCTTTCGAGGGACAATAACCAAGACCACTAGTCTTTTCTTGTGTGTGAGGATCTATAGGGACACAAATACCTTATTCTCTAGCACCACATCCTTTTCCACTATAACTAAGTTGTTTCATCATTTCATAACCTTTTCCATAAATATTCATCTCTTTTGGATTCAGTGGTTGCTCATAATTAATTTCATCAAATTTTGTTGTGTAATTTTCTTTTTCTAAAGTGGTTGAGGTGGATTATTTTGAAGGATTTTCCAAGTTTGTGTTGACATTATTTCTTTTTCTTTTCCCTTGTTTGAATCTCTGTTTATGATTTTGTATTCTCCCATGAATGTTGGTTCGACATTCAACGATCCCAAATCATCTGGTGATATCATTGTGAAGGGTTTAGGACATCTATCTTTTTGTATTTATTGCATGGGTTCTACTTGTGTAGTTGGTGTCAATGTTTTCAAAGGGTTCCATGTACCTTTCTCAATGTTCAAACAACTGTATGGTTCGGGATCAACTTTGATTGTATAAACTTTGTTGTTGTAGACATATTTCATGATACGATGAAGGATAGAGGGAACAACATGCATCTCATGAATCCATGGTATGCCTAAAAAGAGATTATATGAAATATCATCAAGCATAACATGGATCAGGGTTTGTAATGTAACTATGTCAACTTTAATAGGTAACGTGATCACTCCAAGTGGTTTTTTTTCTCACATTATCAAAGCCATTAATATATAAAGAGGCTAATTATATTTTGGATTTATCGACACCAAGATTATCCAAAAGGTTCACACTACACACATTTAAGGCTGAGCCATTGTCAACAAGGGTTCTCTTTATCCCCATGCTATTCTATTGAGCTATTATCATGAAAGCATCACATTGTTTTTGCACTTCCAAAGCAGGGAGCTCACTTTGGTGGAAAACAATGTTAGCATTTATTCCTCAAATCATGGATTTTATGTCATTCGGTTGCACATTAGAAGATATAGGAACTTTTTGTAAGGAATTTTGAAGCATAGTGCGATAGTTAGGTGAATTGTGAATCAAGTCCCAAAGGGATATCTTTGTGGGAGTATTCTTAAGCTATTCAACAAGATCATACTCCTTTCCACTTTGTGAAGTTAAACGAGGGGGGCCTAGTAAGATAGGATTGTCCAATGGTAGGGATGTTGAAGGTGTTTGTCTTGGTCACAAATTATTCCTAGTGTTGTATATATGACCAATGGTATTGAAACTCGATTGTTGTGAAACATTGCTCTTAGGTGGTTTGAGGATAAGGATGGTTTTGTTTTGAACTTGTGTTTATGAGAGGGTGGATAAATGATTAGTTTAGGCTAGGGAGAGTACTCCAAGGGGTATCTAATGTGCATAACCTCAGAAGTGTTATCATTATTTTTATGATCTCTTAGTGAAGAAGTGTCCAATGTTACTTCATCATCTTCATCTAAGGAATTACTATTGTCAATGTTCTCATTTTCTTCCATCATTATATCTTTCCTAGTAGGAGAGTGTTTAGGATAACTACAAACCAAATGTTCTAGACATTCAAGGATTGGTTCTTCTAAAATGACTTCATCACAAGCAGGGGAATGATCAATAGTTGAATTTTCTTGATTATAACTAGTGGGGATATTAGGAGAAAGCTCTATTTGTTTGTCCATTTTCTCTAAATTCTTGTTCTCTTGTGCCCTACTATCAGCCCTAGTAGGAGAGCTTGTAGATGTTCATCACATTCTATGGTTAGATTTTGTAAAGTAGCTTCATCACCAGTAGGGGAGGCATCAAGAGAAGGACAACTATGATTTTCATGCTTACCAAATAGATCTTCCCAAATGGTAGGAGCATTATGGAAGGGAGGGGCAAGATTCTCATGACTCTTGATAGGTGCATCTTCTAATACCAACCTATCCTCTTCGTATCGAGGGGGGATATTAGGAGAAGGAAAATTTTGGTTGTCATGGCTATCATCTTTCGCTAAAACATTCTCACAAGCAATGGATGAGTGTATACTAGGTAAGGTGATGTTTAGAAATTTTTCTATGATCTCATCTTCTTGTTTTCTAATATCTTCGAAAGGGGGAGAAGGATAGGGACTATCAAGACTCTCAATGCTTGTATCTTCTTTCACCAAGATACCTTCATCACTAATAGGAGATATATCGGGAGAAGAACAAGTATGATAGTTTTGATTGTTAAGTAGAGTGTTTCTTCTCATCCCTCAACTTCTCCATTTTTTGTGGATATCATGTTGATGTTAACTCCCTTAATAATTTTTAGGGGTTACCTAAGTTACAAAAAATAATAAAGGTACACATAAAACTAGTTTGGACTCTAAATTCTAATGGTAAGAAAATATTTAGTATTTTTATTAGCTTAAAAAGGAGAACTAGGTGTCTAATGTAGAAAAGGTGGTAAAATTTTAAATCCATATAGAATTCAAAATATAGTATGGAAATATGTTTTGCACTTACTAAAGAAACGGGTATAGATGATCATATTTTAAAATCCATTCTCAACTCTATAAATGAGTCACTTTCTCCTTCATTAGCATCATCAACTAGGGAGGATAATGAGGAAGCTAAAGTTTGGCAAGAGGTGCATAAATTTAAAAATGCTAGAAGATGTTGAATAATGGAATTTTAGGCATGTAGTTCTTAGGTCTTGAAATAAAAAGAGATGATTTAAATATGCATACTATAGTATGTGCTTTGAATGTATAAGATATTTAATTTACATACATGTTTGCGAATACTACGTACTTTTAAATAAATGTTAATTCTATGATACACATGCACCTCAAAGTGGGGCCAAATTATCATGGTGAAATTAGTACACTAATGCAGTTTTCTATTTACTTTTGTGCCTATTTTGGAGAAAGTGCCTTGATATCTAGACATATTGACAAATAAAATAATTTTGTGCAAATTCATATCTCTTACCTAATCCGAAGTGTCTTGAAAATCAAACTCATTTAGTGCTAGTTATTTCATACATTATAGAAAGACAAATGGTTTTGCAACTATAACTCACTTACTAGTGTTGTCTTGTGAAGCATACAACCTATTGTTTAACTCAAGTACTATTTTTGAGTTTGTTATGATCTACTCTTATGTTGTTATAATTGAATAATCATTTAAATTTGTATGTATTAATCAATCCCAACTCATTTACCTAAAAACAATATTGTTACAAACATAAAAGAAATTTTTGCCCAATTTTTGTAATACCTCTCTTTGACAAAATTCATAGCTTCAAAGTGTACCTTGAAATGTGTGCATGACTTAAGACATTAAAGAACAAAATTAAATGGGAAATTGCATAGTATGCTAATTTAACCATTCAAAATACTATGGAAACAAATCTTGGATTATGAGGGTGATGGATAATGTAGAGGCAATAGAAAGTACGGCAAAGCCAACAATTTAGTCTTCAGCTACCTAGATCTTGGAAGTTCTTGAGTAGATTGTTCCTTCCCATCTCTCCTCTTCTTCTCCATGTTTTGTGGATATCATCCATACCAAATCCCTTGATGATTTTGAGGGGTTAAGTAACTTGGAAAAAGTAGTAAATAATAGATCATGTATTACTAGTTTCAATCCTATTGATAATATTTTTTAATTATTTGAGAAGCCCGAGCTAAATATTTAATTAGCGTCGAAGGAATTTTCTTATTTGAGAAGCCTGAGCTAAATATTGAAATCAATGATGAAAAGTGATGGGAGACGATGCAACTCATATTAACCATTCATTTTTTTCATTTTCCTGATGGTATCCTTTGCCACGGTTAATGGTTTTTAGCTATGAAAGGTAAAAAGAATGCAACTAAGAATTCCATGTTTGGTAAAAGAATGTACTTGCTTTGATTATAGGAATTTGACCTCCAAACATGAGCACATTTAAAGAAGAACCCTCAAGGTATCTCTTACATTGTTTGCATTGAATTCCTTGAAGCTCTATGCATAGTCCCCAAAAGCCTTACTTAGAACAGCCTCTCCAAGAATCTCTTCCAGCTTCCTTTCCTCCACTATAAAAACCAGAGGAGGAAAGGTCTTCAACATCTCTATGATAGAGTCTAATTGTTGAGGATCTAGGTATTGAGGCATCTATAGTGATTTCTTGGACTTCCAACTTTCAGGTGTCCCCCTACCATTTAGAACCCCCAATGAGGATGTGGACAATTGAAGGTTAGGAGACTGCAATGCTTGCGCTTTGAGGACCCTCTTCTTCTTCCAAATCATTGCCTCACTCAAAGGATTACTGCACCATTTTGGACTTCCAATAACTATCATGTCCTTTCCTAATTTCTTGCTTGAATTCAAGCATAAACAAGTTTAAGGGTTAGAATCAAATGAAAAAGTTGACATTTTAGATACACTCACATTATGTGCAATATTTTTCTAATCATGTCCAACTACAAAATCCACGTCCATTTCCCTAAAGATCACATCTAAAAGGCCTTGTTGAAGGAATTTTTATTGTTAGGTAGTGTTTTTTGAAGGTGTTTTTGCTGATACAAGGTATATGTGGCTAATATACAACATTTTTACTATTATTACAACCTGTTGGAAGTAAGAGTAGACTACCATAGCTTGTTGGAAGAAAGAAATATTTTCCATGACCTAATAGAAGAAAAATAAGTATACCATGTTGAGTTATTTGGTGGAAGCATTGAAAAGGAACATGAACTATTTGGGGAATTGAAAATGATGTCCTCTAAAAAATGTTGTTCAGAGTATATTTGTTGTTGAATCTCAACTATTAAACAAATTTATTATTCTAAATTTTTTGTAAGTTGGATACAAACAGTGGATAGCGAGCACTGGTATAGATTTATTCAATGAAATTTTAAACCACCATTGTGGAATGAATAATCAAAGTTGAACATTGAGTGTTTGCGTATAAAACATAGCTATAGGGTTTTCTCTTAAGGCCAAGTTATTATCTGCTTCTCCACCCTTGTGTTATGAAGGGCAGTGCATCTATTCTTTCTAGCCTGTTTGTTGTTTGTGTTTTTTTTGGACATGTGGTAGTGATTCTTCATCGGTTTGTCAGGCTAAGCTATAAAGAACCCTCATTTGAATTTGGGTTGTTGTACATTTGCAAAGAAAATGTGATTCTCATTGTAGATTGAGGATGATGAGAAACCTAATAAACAATTATCCCTATCTGAATAACAATTAAAAAAATAGAAGCTGAACATAGTGACTGATTCAGAGGGAGAGTGAATGGAAGATATTTTTCCTCAGAGAGAGTCCCATAATGTGTGCACAAATTTAGGTGGGATACTATGCAGATTTTGGAAAAAAATTTGTGGATCAAAATTGTTCTCAATCCATCTGAATGCACTCAGAGACTTAGGACATTTTTCAGTGTCTATAGTAACCCAAGAGATCTCAATGCAAAAGAGAATGAGATCTTGCAATAGGGTTTTCCTATGGGATGAATGTAAGCTAATAAGGGGTTCACCACCAATTTTAGACTTGGAAAGATAAATGAAATGCAAGATGTAACACTAAACCCTACTTCAATGCAATGACCTAGAAAAGTAAATGAAATAATAAAGAAAGCTACAAAAAGGACTGTGTGCACCTAGAGATCTAGAGATGGCTAGAAGGATGTATGAAACACCAAAATTTCTTCTTTTAATGCTGAATGGGACTCATTCACCAAGTTGGGTGAATCAGTCCAAAATTTTTGTTTTTGTGCAGGAACAGGAATCTACCAAGTGGGTATCCGAATTTGCAAAAACCTTAATTTGGACTAAAACTAGAACTCATTTTCCAAAAGTGGTGAATCAGTCTAGTTAGGGTTTTTTGAAGCTTGAAAATTTGATCATGTTCTTCTCGGTCTACTCTATCCTGCTTGATTGATTTCTAGATCCAAAACCCTGATTTGCAACCTGTAGGTGTTCTCCAATGTTCGCCAAGGCTTGATGACAACTTTGACAACTTTATGTAGACAAATTTTCTCCAATCTTGCTCCTTAGGATATCTACAACCTAGACCTACAAATCACACATAAAAAAGAGGGGAAAATGTTGTTGAATTAGAGAATAGGGGTTTTCCTTGGTCAAAATCCTTTTTGGTAATCAAACCATAAAATAGAATGAAATATGAATGGAGAATGATGAATGAACAAAATATGATATGACAACTCACCATACCCTATCAATGAAAGGCTAAACATGTGTGAAATGGCTCCAATGGATGTGGATCTTGACTATTGCTTGAAGGTGATAGATCTTGAATGAAACACTCGCTTGAATTATAAAACCCTACGTCACCTTTGTTAGCTCAAAAACAAACATGATGCATGAAGTCCTTGACATGATGTTTGATGCTTGAATGTTGCTTTTAAATACATGATAATCTTCCCTTGAATGCTCTTGAATACTCTTGTGAACTCAAACTTGATATAAGGATGAATACTTGAATGCTTGGGGTCAAAATGAGTGAAATAAACTTGTATTTATACTCAGTTATGCAAAAATTCCAGAAATTACAACACTACAAGCTAACATCAAATCGAGGAGAATAAAATCTTGCCAAATTTTTGAATTAATTTTCATTTTGGGCCAAACGGGGCTCATTCACCCAATGTGGCGAATGATTCCCATTAGGCATATTTTTGGGACCATTTTTAAAAATGCTTAGAAAGGTGTGAAACCAGGTTCAAGACCCCAAAAACTAGGTGGGAATCATTTTCCCAAGGTGGGGAATGAGTCCCATATCACTAAATCTAGGCCACACAAGTTTAAAATAGCTGAATTATGATTCGATGTTGATTTATGTCAGGATTATCCTCAAAGATGCATTAAATGAGGCTTGTGGATGCAAAATAGGGCCAATTAAAGCATGTAAAGAAACCTAATTATTAATGAAAACTCTAGAAAAGTGTGAAAGTGTGTTACAACACTTTACAACACCTTGTATAAGGTGGGATTACGTTTTATTTTGATTAAAAAGAGGTTTATTAGGTTTAGTTAATTAATAAAACCAAGTGTGAAAGTGTGTTACAACACTTCGCAACACTTTAGCAAGGTATCAAATGTTTTTCCATTAGTTCATAAGGGCCTAAGACCTAATGTGAATGTGTCAAACACATTACAACACTAAATCAAGGCAATATTAAGTGTAGTTCACAAGGAGGGCCTAAACAAGCAAGGGAAAAGAAGAAGGGATACTTTTTTTGTTACCACAATATCTATTGAATTATTTTAGCACAATGAAAAAAAATGAACATTTAATTTATGTTGAATTGTTATCATGCAAATACGACCAAAAATGTCAAAATATTTTAGAGTGGTACAAATTAATCTACGAGTGTGATACTTTGGATTGGTACTTGACTTTCTACAAGATATTTTATAACTACACCAATATTTTATCTACATGCAACTACAATTCAATGAAGGAAAAATAATTTTCAGTTAAACTAACTCAGAGTATTCCATTAATTATAGACTACTTCTCACGTCCTTCCTACAGATGGAATTTCTTTTTTGACACAAAACTAACTTTAATTTCATGCTAAATTTATCCTAAACATCCAAGTTGAGGCTATAATCATAATCCCCCTCAAGTGGTTGATAGTACTAGAGAGCCATCAAGAAATATCTTTTCTTTCCCATTCTTGATTTCCTTTTCATACATTTCATTTGGAATTTCTGTGAAGGTTTTTCCATTTTGTTTTAAAAAAACTCCATTGCATGCAATTACCACCATAGATTAAAGTTATGATTCTCATATTGATCCTATTTGGATATTAGAGACAAAGGTGTACTATTTTATCTTGCTTCACTTTGGATGTACTAGAGGATGAGATGTACTATCTCATCTTATTTGGCATTTAATATTAGAGGATAAGATAGTAGTGTCTCATTTTGTTTCACATTGAATATTAGAGATCAAATTTAACCTTGTTTAGGAATTTTTTTAGTGAGAGTATTAAGATGTTTTAAATAGTCAAAAACATATATAAAGAAATTAGTTGGCAATTCACTACCCTAAATTGATTTTTTTGACCTAGATGCATAAAATAGATGTCCCCGAAACATTCCAGACCTATAGTATATGTTACCAGCAAGCTTAGGAATGTTGTAAAAGATTGTTTAAAATATGGACTAGGACTGATTCTCCCAAAGGGCTGAATGAGTCCAGTTAGGGTATTTTGCACAATTTTCAAGAAATTTTAAGTGTTTTTTATGCTTTTTAGTTTGTATGAGTTGTAACCTAAGTGCAAATGTAGATTTTATATGATTTGAGATGCAAAAATGCAACCTATATGCACTTTCACTAATGCAAGACTAGAAATCCTAGAATGTCAATTAACTAATGCAAATACTAATGCGATGTTAATGCAAGCAAGATATAGGATGATTATGCACTCCAAATAAAAATTATGATGTTCTAAATGCAGATTCACCAAAATGAAAAAAACGGAAATAGTGTTCCACCTTTTGGGAGGTGGAACACAAACTAGGTGTTTGGAGACCTTGACCTTTTTCCCATAAGTTTTTTTCAAGGAAACCTAGAGATCTCAATCCAAGGGTGGAATGAAGGAAAGAGATCTACTAAAGGTTGTCCTTGGGTCTGACTATGAATTAATGAGGGGTTCACCACCAAGCTAGGGCTTGGAAAAATAAATGAAATGCAAGATCTAATGACAAATCCTAGTGATGCATGAAACTTGAATGAATGACCTATAAATCATAACAAAAAGCTATAAAATCATAAGTGTGAACCTAGAAACTTGTAGAGGCTTGAATGAAGATTGGAAATACTACAAATCCTAAAATTTAGACCTACTGGGACTCATATGCCAATTTGGGTGAATTAGTCCCAGATCTAGGTTTCTGCAGAAGAACAGGTTTGTAGAAAAAGGGTATCTGAATCTATAAAAATCCTAAAAAATTCCTATAGTGGGACTCATTTTCCACATTTGGTGAATTAGTCTCATTTTTTCGCGAAGTGTCCCAGGAGCAGAATCTTGAACTAAGTCTTTGCAAGCCTTTGAAGATGGATCAAATACGCACTTTCCCACTGATTTTATGAAAATTGGATGGATGATTTTCCCTATATCTAAGTTTTCGCGAGTCTTGAAAACTTTTCATGACAACTTTGATGAAATTTACAACTTTTTCATTTGAAGGTTTCAAATCCACTTTTCTTTAATCTATAAACCTGTAATCTCGCATGTAAGGAGGAGAAAAACTTGTTGATTGTTAGTGAATAGGGTTTTTCCTTGGTCAAACTTCTTATAGGTAATTAAAGTAAATGATGAAATAATGAAAGATGAACATGAAACATGCAACATAGGACATGAAACATGAGTAATGATACCATGAATGATGTCTTGTAATACAAATTAGCAATCTAGCATGAAATGGCCATGAAGGATATAGATCTAGATCTTAAATAAGTGTAGAACAATGCTTGACCTTGGATCTTGAATGCAACATCACAACACTAGCTCAATAACATGCTTAATGCTTGATAATATCGACATGATTATGGATCTTGAGTTGTTGCAATAATTGATGAAGAATTTTTCCATTGGATGTCTTAAAAATGATCTTATATACACTTGAATGCTCTTGTGAACTCAAAATTGCTATTATGAATGCTCTCACAAAAGTATTAGGTGAAAATGAGGGGGAAAACCTTGTATTTATACTTAATTATGCAATAATTCCCAAAATTACAACACTACAAGCCAACATCAAATCTAGGAGGATAAAATCCCACCAAGAATTTGAATTAATTTCAATTTTGGGCCACACGAGACTCATTCACCAAAGGTGGAGAATGAGTCCCATTAGGCATAATTTATGGGACCATTTTCGGGACCCAAAAACCTAGGTGGGACTCATTCACCCAAGGTGGCGAATGAGTCCTAAATCACCAAATCTAGTCCACACAAGATAAAAACACTTGAATTATGATTGGGTATTGATTGGTGTCAGGATTATCCCTAAAAAGATGCATTAAATGAGGCTTGTGGATGCAAAATAAGGTCAATTAAAGCATAAAGAATCCCAATTATCAATAAAAACCCTAGAAAAATGTGAAAGTTCCTTACAAAACTTTACAACACTCTAAATAAGGTAGGATTAAGACACATTTTGGTTAAAAAGATAATTATTATGTTTAGTCCATTAATACAACCTTAGAAAAGTCTAAAAGTGTGTTACAACACTTCACACCACTTTAGCAAGGTACCATTTATGTTCATTTGTTCACAAGGGCCCAAGACCTAATGTGAATGTGTCAAACACATTACAACACTAAATCAAGGCACCATTAATCCTAGTTTAACGAGGAGGACCCAAATAAGAAAGGAAAAGTAAAAGGGATAATTTTTATGTTGCCACACTCTCTAATAGATGACACTCCTCCCTTAAATCTAAATAGGTATTTCTCAAATTTTCACTAAACAATAGACATAGTAGTCTCTTCTCTTCATTGTTTATTGGTTTTCCTTAATCTTTTTGTAACAATTTTAAAATTATTGTTAAAAAACTTGGAGATAGATTAGCCAATGCACCTAAGGTATATTATATCACCTTCTTCCTCAATCTTTATTGAAGCTATTCACACCTCCATATCTCACAATTTTCTTAGCTTCCTCCACTCCAACAATATTCTCTTGGTATGGGATGTTTGGACTTAAATTACTTCATTGACTTGGAATGTAAGACCTTGAAATGTTTTGTTGTAGAAAAGTTAAAGTACCAATCCAACGTCTTCGTAGATTAATCTTGTGAGATTTGTGTTTTTTATGAATTTTCATGCTATTTAATATTAGAGAGGGAATTTTTTTTTTTTGAAAAGTAGGTGGTAGAATATATATAATTTCAATCTATGTGAATCTAAGTCTATTTTATTTTTTAATTTCTTTATATTTAAATAAATTAATATAAATTGAATTTCTAATATTTTGTTTTTATATTATGTTGATATGTCATAAATGAAGAAGAAGAATCAATTTTCACAAAGATATTTTAATTGAAAATAGAGTGAAAAAGATAAATACATGAAATTTAAAATATAATTCCATGAATAAAGCCAAGTGCTTGAACATTACTTTTATATTAATTGATAGTTAAGATTATGGAATTGTAAATAATTTGCGTAATCATTGAACTCTCATTTGAATTCCTCGACAATGAGATCTTTAATCTCTAGGCAAGATATAAATAGCTTTGATATATTTGATAAAAAAATTGTTTGAGTGTCCCTTAAAGTAGAAATCACTTTGTGTTAACATATGAAAAATGACTAATTTTTTTATGAGAAACGAGTAAAGTGACAACAACAAGAAGGTAAACATCTAGAGAAGGTTGTATTTTTTTATGAACAACTTTAAGAAGGAAAAGTGTGGCTTGCACCTCATGTTCCATGCCATTTCCTTAAAAGTATTATAGTCACAAAAGGTGGATTGCTAAAGTTGAAAGGAATGAGACACTAGAGATTGAATCATCTATTTAGCATGTTTATTAGAAATTAAAGGATGAATCTCAATCTAGAACAAGGATTCAATTTTTAGTTAAGAGAGGGAATGTCCAATGTGTCCTAGAAATTTTTAATTCCCATTTTAAACAAGGTGTTTCCATAAAGTTTCTTACAAACTAGAACAAGGTGGTTACCCAATTGTATTAGCATATTCCACTAAATAGATGAAGTAGGGAAGTTGCTCATAAAAAAAATGTAGAGGTTTATTAAGGGACAAACAATTTCTAGGTCTTCAAAATGCACTTGAATTAAGTTGAATCATGTGAATTAAAGAATTTCGTCCTACCAACCAACAATTAAGAAAGAAATTTTAGTTATAATTGTGTGAATGCAATATCATATTATAACTTTCTAGGGAGCATAGCCCCAAAGTTCTCTTACAATTCATTTTTCTATGAGACATATTCCTTGGGAAGCCTGGTGAGTTTAATGACTCCTAAATTACCATGGTCTTTGGATTGAGTGTAAAACATAACCAAGATGAGACTAGCATATCTCTTTTATTACCCCATTTTTCCCATAAGAAGCCTCCAACTCATGGAGTAAGCATATTGCAGCAAGATTTGGAAGACAACCACCAAGATGAGACATAAACATAACTAGAAAGGGGTATTTAATTAGCTAATTGTATGCATCTATCAATAAAAAGGAATCCCCTCATCCATTAGAATTTTTTTATTTTAGTTTATTCTAGTACCAATTCCACATACCTACAAGGAAGACACCAAGACCAAAATAAATGCCTAAGTACCTAGAGACTACTTCATACTTAAGTTGATGCCACTCAAGAGGAATCTAACTTGTGGGAGAGCTAAAAAAATAATCTTTTGCATTAATTTTAGGGAGCCTAAGGGATCATAGTAAATATCTACAACATCAAGTATTAGCTACATATTTATTCATAAATTCTATAAAAATATAAAGTATATGTTGATCATTAAAGCTTGCACTATTGAATAGGACAACTAAGAGGGGGTGAATCAATTGTCACCAATGTAATATTTTAATTCATTCACCAGAACTAATACTTAACACTGATTAAATGATTAATCATCAAATGCTAATGCAAAAACTTAAATCCAACACATAAACACAATAACACCAGATTTAGATGGAACACCCAATAAGGTAAAAACCATGATTAGGATTAACTCACACTATAGAGAATATCAAAACTGATTACAAGAGGCTCACTACCTATGAAACAAGGCTCACTTCCAAAATAAGGACTCATTATCTGGAATAGGACTCATTGTCCAATAGGGCTAACAACTCAGAGGGCTCACTGCCATAGAGATACAAAAAAGAAAAAGATGAGTTGTTACAAAGAGAAGAAAATCTCAATGCAACAAAGGATTCCACCATAATCACTCACATACATGCATGAATGATAGAGTTCACCTTCTGATCACTACATCTGAAAACATAGCATTTAGGCTTCACACTGGTCTGCCACACTCACATCACAGACACTCACTAGATAGCATCAATGTTGCATCTATTTTCTCTTTTTCTTTTTACTTATCTCTCTTCTTTTCTCTTGTATATCCTTCACCACTAACTCATCCTACAGTTATACCATCTTTAGCTTTGAAACATATACAAAGTCAGCCATCCAAATTCAAATTTAATTTAGGTCGGTGCCAAAGCATCCTATGGTGGAAATAGAATTAAGGTGACCCAAACACATGCTGCATAGGGACCCAAATAGGTCCAACATGCTTCATCAACTTCAAAGGTAGTGTTCAATACAAGGTCGGCCAAACCAGTGTAGAACACATAGAACCATTCAATATGAATCTTCTAGATGTCAAAATTATCTTCAAAAAAATCAAGGCAACTCAACTCTAGAACTCAAAGTCATAAGAATTCATCAAAGAGAAATTTGGGCCAACAACATTTCTCCTGGACCTCAACCAAACACATAGACAACCATAGTTCACAATTGGTGAACATAACTTGCACTGTACAATGAATTAACAACTAAAAATTTGGATATATCATCATCCAACAACCATGATCAAAATATCTGAACCAAATAACTATAGGAGAAAATCTAGAGAAAAACCCGTAGAAACCACTAAAAACTTGCAACATATCTTCATTACAATTTTCTCAATATCCTCGACATATACAACCAACAACAACTAGTTGATAACCAATTGATCAATTAACATCAATGAAAATACCTTCAATCTTTCCATTCTTGCAACATGGACCTCTCTGAAAATCCTTATGGGAAATTCAGCGAGTGGGGGACCAATTTGTGCCTCATTGAATGACCTTTAGGATTTTTAAAGAGAGTCAGCTCCTCTTTGCGTTTGGGGAAAAGGGGTAGAAATAAATGTGAATAAAACATAAGGATGGTGATGTGCCAAATACTTTACAACATTTCAAACCTTAACTATTCCTTATAACTAATATGATAGACACAAAATTTCGTAGACCCTTCATTGTTGGGAAGAGAACGAGCAACAAAGGCTAGAGAAAGAACAATGCAGTCTTTCAAATATCCCCATGGGAAGCATCCATTAAAGTCCAATCAGACATAAGAAAACTCTAAAGATTAACAAAAATATTCCAAAATTTATAGAATCCTTCCTCCTTTACAACACAATATGGAAAATGCCATACCCTTTATAGAAAATGGAAGAGTTCAACAAACATGATCCAATTTCTAAAAGATAGCATTAAACATAGAAGCTTAACAGAATGTGAACTAGTTATCTAAAATATCAATGCAACACTTTTAACACAATGTTTTAAATATGAACAAATTATGAAAAAAAAATTGACAAAGGCCATAACATGCACAATTTCAAAGATTTCTCCCAAATAGATCAAACTTCTATGATATATAAACTAAAAACAAAGGTTGGATGTCAATCTGATGATAGTTTGAATTAAACATAACATTCCTAAGAGAATAGGAAATATTCTGCAAAGGCCCTCCTATTACAGAGAAAATAGAGCTCCCTAAGAAAAAACCTATATTCCTTGAAATATTTCCTAAGAAAACTTCCAAACTATAGAACTCTCTACGAATTTTTTTTCTTTATGCCACCAACTTTTATTTATAGCCTGAAGAAGAGGACACAATCGCAAACAATCTAGAGGAAAAAAATGCCAGATGCCTGAATATGATAGCTCACAATCCAATCTTAGATTTTGATTAAATCACAACAATCTTCACTCATTAAGTCTCAACAACTTCATTAATGACTTCAAATATTTTAGTGAAGATACACTATCAGAAGACAATCAAATTTTAAACACATCCTAGCAAGATTTGATCAATCAACTATGGAGGTTGATGATGCCAACTCGAAGGTTCCACCTCAAAAGTAAGACATCTATCGCACTCCCTGAAAACTCTTCCTTACAAGATCATTCCATGGAAGATACAAAATTGCTCGATGAAGATAGATGAAGTGTCAAGCGAGTGGGGGATTTTAGATTTGTGAGAATGGTTTTGAAGAAAATCCTCGCCAAGCTGACACATGTCCCAATTCACACCCGAAAGGAAAACAACATATATATAAATTTGCATAGCCACCACATGGTGCATTGCACACCTTTATGCAAGAGCATTCTTCATCCTTTGGGCTCGGATTCATCCCAAAGTGGAAAGGAATTAATGGCCAAAAACCAAAAACTGTTTAAAGGAAAAAATGTCTTTACAGTATCATCAATGAAATGAGGGTTTAATATAATTTCCCCATTATGGAGAGTAGTTCAATGAGTAACATGTTTGGTGTACATAATTCTAAAGGAACTAACTAAATGCATTGATAGAGACAATATGGAGAAAATGTGCTAGAGGGAAGTCTTGATGGGTGGGTTCTTTTAAGAGGAAAACATACAAAAATGATCTATTAATAGCTAGTCAAGTACTTACATCATTGAAAAGGATTTTCATACAACCTAAGAAAATGTAGGTTTAAAACCAAGCTAGTTAAGCATCTTAGAAATTAATTATCAATTAATTCCTTCATGTATGCTTTGTCTTGATTTCTAACTTGACTATTTGAGGACATCTTAGGTAGTTTAGTGTTCACACTCAACAAATTCCCAAGCAGTCACAAGGTTATGTAGGATGATTTATCCACCCAAAAACATTGTTTTTTATAGTCAAACAACCTCTTGCATGTATTAATAAATTTGTATTTTCTTCCATAGTAGCTATATTTTCATATTATTTTATGAACTAATGTGATATTGTAGACATGCAAAATTAACATTGTGCATTCAATCAGGTTCATTCATTAGCTAAACTAGATTTCACATTAGGTTCATTCATCAATTAATCAGGTTCACCTTCATTCATTTATCAGGTAATCTCATTAATTTCCATCTCCTAAGGTCATTCATTCAAAATTAAATAAACATTTGTCATCAACCTTTTAATAAAATAAATCAAACATCATCCCTTTAATTAAATAAACCAAAACTTTATTTAATTAAATCTCCAAATCCATATTTCATCCTTTTCTAATTTAAATAAATCAAATATTTAAATCATGAAATTCAAACTCACCTAATCATCATTAAGCTAACCTAACAATGATCAAATACTAATCCTAACCACTTGCATCCTCTAGATAATCCCACTTGCACAAATAAATCAATTTATTGATTTATTAAAATTAGCATTTTCACTCAACATGGCATCCATGAGGAATATTCCATCAGGTTTGAATTCAAAAGGCAAGTTGAAATGTACATCCAACAAGTCATTTATGAGCTCTTACATGGCTCTTACATGTCCCCTTCCAAAGGTCAAACTCAGCATTCATTGCACAAATTTGAATTCAAATTTCCCCCCTCTTGGGCACATTTCCCAAATCTTGCACATGCATCAACCACTCACCACTTTACAAGTGTCTTCCTCTCATTTGTCCAATCTTAGTCCCACATCCTCCATGTTTGGCACTCTTAGCATTTGAAAATCTTTAAATAGAGGCCTCATCCTCAAGCAAATCCTCCACAACTCCACAATCTCTTGCAAAGTCACTCTCCTTGAGAACTAATTTTTCCCACACCATCTTCATATCACATTCATAGCAATTTCATCATTTAGCTTAGCTTGATCAAGGATTGGGAAAGGGCTTCTTTCCATAGAAGCACCAATCCAATATGAGATGACTCACTTCATGTTTTTCATGTGCTTATTTAGCTTGCTTTTATCATTTGTTTGCATTTGAAAGCATTGATGTACCATTTCATATGGATGTTGTTATTTGCTTTGTTTTAAACTAACATGCTAATGTGTGCTGTTTGTTTTGAGCAAAATACAGATTTCACCATCCACAAATATATTTTACATAAGGGATACACTTTGAAGATAAAATATTATAAAATACTATATCTGTTGAATATTGGTGTACCTAAAATTTGCTAATAAATTTCCTACACATAACTTTGGAGTTATCTACATAGTAATAGGGAGACACTAGAAGTGCTCTAGAGCTAGTTTTGAAAGGATTATTTGAAGCAAACATACTCTAGAGCCAAGAAATATAGGGCTATTAATTTAGAGTTCTAATTTTGAAGCTAAAGATATGGAGATGTAAATTTTGAGCTAGAAATTTGGAGTTATATGTTGTATAATCATTCAAGGACTCAAAAATGCTCTCGAGTAAGAAAATATATATTTTGACCAAAAAGATAGAACATACTAACATTTTAGAACCAATAATTGTAAACAAATATTTTGGGAACCCTATTGGGCATTTACCCTTCGAGGGTTTTTCACCTAAAAGGAAAGGAATAGGGTTAAACTCTATGTGGGTTTATACTCAAGACTAATGTACATGAGATTAATTATGTCTAATTAAGATGTAAAAATACAATAATCTGAAAATGGAATGATTTTATGCTAAACCAAAAAAATATGAAGTGATGGAAAACACATTATGATATGCAAAAATACCTAAAAGTGCAAGTAAATGATGAAACAACTTAACAGGACTGAAGAAGTGCACCTGGAATCTGAAGAAGAGTTGATCAAAGTTTATAGAGACCTCTGAAATTCTAGAAATTTTGATTTTTAGGTCAAGAGGGACTAAGTCGCCAGGCTGGGCGATTTAATCGCAATTCAGGAAAACTATCTAGGAAGTTGTTTCTGCCAAATGGGTATCTGAAACTGTAAAAATTTCTGAAAAAAAAGTTCAGTGGGACTAATTCACCACTATGGGTGACTTAGTCCACTCTATCTTTTCTATAAATCCAAAAATGGAAATGGAAGTCGACAGTCTGCACTCTATTTTCTGATGGAAATTTGAATCTAAATCTTTGAAAAAACTTGCAAAATAGATGGTTGTTTGATTTCTAATGGGGGATTTTCATTGGATAAACCCCTAGTTGGTATTTAAACCTTGAAAAGACAATAAAATCTGCATAAATCCTAAACTTAATTGTGTCTAAGACTAGGAAAGTCTGAAACAATGTAAAACCCTATTCTAAAGTGCTAGAATAAGATTGTTTTAAAGGAACTTGAATAATGTAAGAAACCCTACAACATTTTAAATGTGAATAAATGAGATTCAAACCTTAAATCTGAAGATTGAGTGAAAATGGAAGATGGAATCACTTTGAAAACAAGTCTTTAGGTGTGATTTGATGGCTAGTTGCATCTCCTCAGCCAAGATTTCTCCATGATTCACCATAGGCATCCATAGTCAACAACATGCAATGCAAGATTTTTAATGAGAAGTGACCTTGAAGACCTGCAAAAACCTTAGTTTGTTGTCCTTAAACTTCAACTTTGTTGTAGAAATACTAACAAAACTTCTTGAGGAAGATATTTTTCTCTTGACTTTTGATTCTTACCTGTAAAAATGACTAAAGATTGTAAAAAATGACCTAAAGACATGTATTTATAGGCATTATCACTGAATTACTCATTATTTTAACTTCATAGGCTGACATCCCTTAAAAATTTGAATTAAGTCGGTGATTTTCCTGCTCAAAAGTGGAAAACACCCCAAAAGGTACTAAGTCGCCACCTTGGGTGATTTAGTCCCACCAAGAATTTTTGAAGTGTGTTTCACTAATTTTGAGTAATTTGAATATTGCTTGTTGGGACTTGAGTGGTTTGTGAGTGAAATAGGCCTTAAAGTCCAAAATCATGAGTATTAGGGCCTAATAAATGTAGTTTCTAAGGGGTGATTGATGCAAGGTGTCTAAAATAATACCTTAAATTAGGCCACAGATTGTACTTTCTGCAATGGAGTACAATTTCCATGTCCACATTTAGCTCCCACTTTAGCGCCCATATGACTCCTCGTGAATATGTAAGCTAAAGGACTCTAAATAATGCACTTTATTTCATAAAAGGATACTCATTCAGATAATGGGAGAATGAAGCCCCCAATGTAGTTATTTGTAAAACCACAACATTAGGAACCACATCTTACAACACAAATTTGTTAGCTATTCAAAATTCCTTTTGCTTAATTTCTAGAAATCAAATTTGAGGGTATATGTATACCCCCCTTGATTCTGCTTGTTTTATGGAGATGGAATCAAGGTAGCAATCTAGCCATGTCGAACAAGAAAGATCATATCAGAGGACATTTCAAAGTACTATGTTGCATAACAATAGATATTTTATTATTTTGGGGGTGGAATCATGATTCCAAAGAATCAAATAGTGTCGAAAACGGAGTTCCCTGGCTCTTGTTATAGTGTTTTGAAGAAAAAGTGCTTTATTATTTCATAAAGTAAATGAAACCCTAAATCCATACAGGGAAAAGAGAGTAAGTTATTACTTACCATTTCATTTTTATGTTCCTGTAGCTTGAGAGTGATGAGTGAGATGGAAAAATTCCAAGCAGACGGGGATTCACACTTGCACATTTGGACGTTCTTCGAGATTAGGTGGCACACGGCAAGCGTCAACATGAGGTGAGTCGATTCTACAAATTTCACTTCATTATTTTGTAATGATTTAGTGATTTTTATACATCTCTAGGGTTTAGGATCTTGGAAAAAAGTTCACAAAGTGTCCCCCTTTTTTGCGAAGTGTCCATTTGTTCGCAAAGTGTCCCTTTTGTTCACAAAGTGTCCCATTTCTTTGAAAAGTGTCTCATTTCTTCGCAAAGTGTCTCATTTCTTCGCAAAGTGTCTCATTTCTTCGCAAAGTGTCTCATTTCTTCGCAAAGTGTTATGTTTCTTTGTGAATTGTCCCAAAAGGGTTCTAAAGTGTCTAGGGCCTTTAGAAAAGCACACTAGATGGACTTTAGTACACTTTCATGATGAATAATGTAAAAATTGAAGATATTAGATGAGTTATAAAGCACAATTGTGTAAATTTGATAGGTACCCACACAATCACGACAATGATTAGGAGGGAGAAATTTGACCTTGCTGAGAGATTTGGATCCATCACTATCAGTAGAGGAGATAGAGCACCTTAGGGTAGTGGGAATCTATTGGGCATATCTTATGCCTCCTATGAGATACCACAACGCCATACTGATGGATCTCTGCAAGCGTTGGAACACAGATACATGCACTTTTCCTCTACCAATAGGGGAGATGATGATCACCTTGGAGGATGTACACCAGATTTTGTACATTTTGATTCTAGGAGAGCGAGTATATTTCCACAAAGATCACACCTTCCATGAGCAGAGAGCTGATTTACAATATTGTCTAGAGGGTCTCGTTCATGATGTAGAGGTTAGAGAGCAAATTGATTTTTCCATGTTATATTCATGGGAACAAGTGCTTTGACGGATTATGATGCACACCATACCGCTAGTGCTCATCCCTGATGGGCGAGGAGGGCACCTTAAAGGAGGACTAGTGCACTTAATTCAAGGGATGGTAGAGAAATGTATAGTATATGCCTGGGGTTGATGTATCCTGGCATATCTATACTATGATCTTGGGTGATTTGTATTTTGAGAGGTGGACATATGGTGCACATCATGCTTCTAAAGGTATGGTGCCTTGAGCATATAACATGCACCAAACCAATCGGTTATACATTGGCAACAACAATAGGGTATCCTTGGGCTTTCAATTATCCTTTGCAGCGATTATGGTAGTATGGTGATTTTCACTTTTGGAGGGTATGATTTGACCAACTGGATGAGGATGAGGTCCTTTGGAGACCTTATCAACTGACATCATAGTGGACATATCATACTAGATAGTTGAAGAGGATGTAGACGGATAGATTTTTGGTTGGCCGACATGACCATGTAGTATGACCATTCTACTATGATCAGGTCATTTGGAAATTTGGATAGGTGTAGACACCACCCCAAGAACAATCCTCTTTCAGGAGATCAGTGTGGAGTTCCCAAAGACTGAGTGATACAATACGACTCACTCTCGAGCATGTAGCTGAGAGTGACTTTAATTTCTCTAATCATGACCAGCCACCATTCTCAAAAACATATGACATTGGTGCCACAACAGATTATGAGGAGTGGTGGATAGTGACTCAACTAACACCAATATTCTTGATGGACAAGCCCATGGGAGATGCAGAGCTACTACCAGATGATGGAGATGAGCTAGAGGATAGATTCAAGGAGACATGTTATAGGGTTGTCGATATATTCATAGATGTGATTGATGATGAGTATGATGAGGATACAGATTCATATTATGATGGCTAGGAGGGAGAGGAGGAGGATGAGGAGGATAAGGATGGGTAAGAGGAGAAGGAGCCACCTCTGAGTGAGAGTGATGAGGCAAGAGCTAAGGACTGACATGAGTGGGGAGATCCCTCTCCCATCTATATGAAAATGTCACAAGCAGCAGTTGTAGTAGGCACCATTACTCACAGTCCAGAGGAGACTAGCACAACATCCTGTTGCAAGTATGGGCTTGTCTGATGGTGTTGTTATTGATGATGTCATTGATGTCAACACTATTCATTATTTTGTAGATTATAAATGTATAGTTGAGATGTTGCTAAGATGCTATGAGTACATGGAGCTATCTTATTTGATTGCAACTGAGTTGCATTGATGAGTTTTCCAAGTGCTTTCAAGAAAATTAATAAAGAAGAGAAGTCAGAGTGATGAATGTGTTCAGATTGTGCTCCAATATGTGCTCTGCATTTATCCTATGTTGATTCTATACATGTTTGGTTATGGAGGTTTGTTGATGGAAATTTGATTATGATATATTCTAAGTATCAACTTCTAATGAGATCCTATGTGAAAGTTGTTTCCACTAGTATGTGTGTTCTACCGGTGGAGTTGATCTTTTGTGGACTGGGAGAAATGTTTTTTCTTTGTAGTCCTTCGCTAGTTCATTTCATATCTTGCAGATCTAGGATTATGATGGTATTCTCTATGCTTTTGCAAAGAAGGTTGAAGTTTGGTAATCTGGAAGTCATTTTTCTACTTTCTAGTGCAGGTTTGCATAGTTCGAATGATCTGGTGAAAGGTATTCAGTGTCTTGATATTATTTTGCTGTGGACGTATTTGAATAAGTCTAAGATGAAGTCTCGTGAATATTGAAGTGTGTTGAGGTGACAATGTGTCATCTTCATGTTGGGAAGCATGTGCATCATTGTTTATTTGTGTTTTCATTAGGTTTGGCCGACCTGGTGTTTACACTTCATTCAAAGAATAAAAATTAATTAAGGAAGTGTGTGGTTGATTTGAAAATGTTATTTTTGATCTTGAAAAATAATTTTATTGGTCAACTCTTATTCCTTTCCACCACAAGAATTTTGAGTTACCAACCTAATTTGAATTTATGAAATGAGGTATTTGTGGTCGACCTTGGTAAATGCTTCTAAGGTTGAAAATGGTATAAGAGCAAGTTGAATTGTAAAGAATTGTATGATGGTGTGATGCAAAGTGGCAAAAGTGAGCCACAATCATAAGAGAAGAAGTGTGTGTGTATGAGTGAGTTGTGATAGCAATTTTCATTGTGTTGGATACTTGAAGGTGGTGAGCTAAAGGTTTCTACAATTCATTTTCAAGGTTGTGAAGGTGTGTTAAATGTAGTGGTGGATCTTTTGTTCTCTTTTGTATCTATAAGAAGTGAGCCTCCCTATTGGATAGTGAGTCCTTTGTAGGTAGTGAGCCTTTGTATTTGGACAATGAGTCCTCTTCTGGGTAGTGAGCCCTTGGCATTGAGCCTTTGTATTTAGTTTTATAATATTTATATTGTGAGTTAACCCTCGCCATGGTTTTTCCCTTATTGGGTTTTCCACGTAAAAATCTATTGTTCATTTTGTTGATTTACTTTATGTTATTTGTGTTTCATGCTCATATTTAATAACAGAATAGTGTGGTTGAAGAATTGATAAGTGATAAAGTTTTAAGTTTTAAGTTTTAAATTTTAGGTTTCAATTTATGTTGCCATCAATGAAAAAGGGTGAGATTGTTGCAAGTATGAGCTAGTTTGGTGGTGTTGTCATTAATGTTGTCATTGATGTCAACACAGTCTAGTATGTTGCAAAACTTTTGTACATGTATAGTTGAGATTCTATTGAGATTTTGTGAGTATATGGAGCTATCTTTATGATGTTGCAAATGTGTTGATGATTCTATTAAAATTTATGTGATTCTAAGTCTAAATGTGTTTATATTTAAATAAATTAATATAAATTGAATGTCTAATATTTTTTTTATATTATGTTGATATGTCATAAATGAAGAAGAATAATCAATTTTCACAAAGATATTTTAATTGAAAATAGAGTGAAAAAAATAAATACAAGAAACTTAAAATATAATTCCATGAATAAATCCAAGTTCTTGAACATTACTTTTATATTAATTTATAGTTAAGATTATGGAATTGTAAATAATTTGCATAATCATTGAACTCTCATTTGAATTCCTCAACAATGAGATCTTTAATCTCTAGGCAAGATATAAATAGATTTCATATATTTGATAAAAAAATTGTTTGAGTGTCCCTTAAAGTAGAAATCACTTTGTGTTAACATATTAGAAATGACTAAAGTTGTTATGAGAAATTAGTAAAGTGACAACAACAAGAAGGTAAACATCTAGACAAGGTTGTATTTTTTTATGAACAACTTTAATAAGGAAAAGTGTGGCTTGCACCTCATATGCCATGTCATGTCATTAAAAGTATTATAGTCGCAAATGGTGGATTGCTAAAGTTGCAAGAAATGAGATACTAGAGATTCAATCATCTATTTAGCATGTTTATTAGAAATTGAAAGATGAATCTCAATCTAGAACAAGGATTCAATTTTTTAGTTAAGAGAGGGAATGTCCAATGTGTCCTAGAAATTTTGAATTCCCATTTTAAACAAGATGTTTCCATAAAGTTTCTTACAAACTACAACAAGGCGGTTACCCAATTATATTAGCCTATTCCACTAAATAGATGAAGTAGGGAAGTTGCTCATAAAAAAATTGTAGAAGTTTATTAAGGGAAAAACAATTTCTAGATCTTCAAAATGCACTTGAATTAAGTTGAATCATGTGAATTGAGGAATTTTGTCCTAGCAACCAACAATTAAGAAAGAAAATTTTTGTTATAATTTTTGAATGCAATATCATATTATAACTTTCTAGGGAGCATAGCCCCAAAGTTCTCTTACAATTCATTTGTCTATGAGACATATTCCTTGGGCAACCTGGTGAGTTTAATGACTCCTAAATTACCATGATCCTTGGATTGAATGTAAAACATAACCAAGATGAGACTAGCATAGCTCTTTTGTTACCCCATTTTTCCCATAAGAAGCTTTTAATTGGTGGATTAAGCATATATTGTAAGATTTTGAATAAAACCACCAAGATGAGGCATAAACATAACTAGAAACGGTTATTTTATTAGCTAATTGTATGCATCTATTAATAAAAAGGAATCCTCTCATCCATTAGAAATTTTTTTCTTTTAGTTTATTCTAGTACCAATTCCACATACCTACAAGGAAGACACCAAGACCAAAATGAATGCCTAAGTACCTAGAGACTACTTCATACTTAAGTTGATGTCACTCAAGAGGAATCTAACTTGGGGGGGAGCTGAAAAAAATAATCTTTTTCATTAAGTTTAGGTAGCCTAAGTGATCATAGTAAATATATACAACATCAAGTATTAGCTACATATCTATTTGTAAATTTTATAGAAATACAAAGTATCTGTGGATCATTAAAGCTTGTGTTGTTGAATAGGACAACTAAGAGGGGGGTGAATTAGTTGTCACTGATTTAATCTTTTAATTCATTCACCAGAACTAATACTTAACACTGCTTAAATGATTAATCATCAAATGCTAATGTAGAAACTTAAATCCAACACATAAACACAATAACACCAAATTTACATGGAAAACCTAATACGGGAAAAAATAGAATGAGGATTAACTCACATATAGAGAATATCAAAACTGATTACAAAAGTCTCACTACCTATGAAACAAGGCTCACTACCAAAACAAGGATTCACTGTCCGGAATAGGACTCACTGTCCAACAGAGCTAACTACTTGGAGGGCTCACTGCCACAGAGATACAAATAAGAAAAAGAAGACTTGTTACAGAGAGAAGACAATCTCAATTCAAAAAAGGATTCCACCACAATCACTCACATACATGCATGAATGATAGATTTCACCTTCTGCTCATTGCATTTAAAAACTTAGCATTTAGGCTTTGCACTTATCTTCCACACTTGCATCACACACACTCACTAGATAGCATCAATGTCGCATCTATTTTATCTTTTTCTTTTTACTTATCTCTCTTTCATGTTCTTGTATATCCTTCACCACTTACTCATCTTGTATTTATACCATCTTCAACTTTGAAACATATCCAAATTCAAATTCAAATTAGGTTGATGCCAAAACATCCTAGGATGGAAATTATAGAATGAGTTCAACCCAAACACACACTTCATAGGGACCCAAACAGATCCAACATGCTTCATCAACTTCAAAGGTAGTGTTCAACACAAGGTTGACCAAACCAGTGTAAAACACATAGAACAATTCAGCACGAATCTTCTAGATGCTGAAATTATCTTCAACAAAATCAAGGAAACTCAACTCTAGAAATGTAAGTCATAAGAATTCATCAAAGAGAAATCCAGACCAACAACATTTCTCCTGAACCTCAACCAAAAACATAGAAAACCATAGTTCACAACTAGTGAACATAACTTGCCCTTTACAAGGAATCAATAGCTCAAAATATGGATATAGCATCTTCCAACAACCATGATCAACATATCTGAACCAAACAACTATAGGAGAAAATATGGAGAAAAATGGTGCAGGAGCATCCTTGGGTCATGGCAATCTTGCATCACCCAAATATATTTAAGTTATTCTTGTTATTTCTTTGTTGGCTTTGTAGTTTCATGTTTTTGGGCTGGTGGATCATTTATGTTGTTTGTGGATCTCTTTTATTCTTCATTCTATGTTCTTTGGTGGGTGATAGATCTCTCCTTGGGTCTGCACCTCATTCTATGCATTCACCAGAAGTAAATCCTTGGAGTAAGTCGACCCATATTCTACATGTTACATGTTCTTCAGTGATTATGGATTGTTGTGGACCATTTCTTATGTTTCTCGATCTTATTGTTGTATTTTTTAATGTTCTTGGGCTTGTATCTGATCTTCCCATTGGGTCTGCACCACGAAATTGCATTTATATTTGTAAATTTCTAATGATGTGGCCGACATGGTTATTTTCTACATGGTACATTTATTTGTCATGATTTTCTCTACCCATGGCTAATGCGGATCATTACAGAGTTTTGATTGATATATAAATCAATTTTTTAAGCCATTTTAGGGGAGCAGAGATCTGAGTAGATCCTAGAAGCTGCGATAAGGATTTTATGAGTGGATAGAGGTTCAGAATAGTGTTTTTTTTATGCTATGTAATTAGGCATGCGTGTTAAATCTGTAAAACTGGCATGTTGCTAGTGAATATGTATATGAAATTCTCTAAGTTAATAAAGATTTTTTTTTCGTAGGAAAATGACCCCTTGTCATTTCCATGGCCTTTTAGGTCTTGTTTCATGGTGTTTGATCTATTTTTCTTTGATTTTATGTTGCAGCATGGCTTGAACATGCATATTTAGGTACTAAAATTCAAATAATGAAGTCTTGTGAAGGTGTTGTACATAAGAAATTTCTACATTCTAGTAAACTTTATTTATTACAATTCACCTAAAAATCATCTTTTTACACATCATCAAGTCCTATTTTGAAGTGTTGTAAAGTCTTGTAACAAGAATTCACACTTTTCTAGGCACAACTTCACTATTTATCCTTTCCTTATGACTTATTTGACCCCTTTATGCACTCATATGCTTTAATTAAGTGTATTTTTGAATGTAAGCCTGATAAACAAAATTAAATATAAATTAATTCCTGACACTTGTTTTCAGGTCCTAGGTGGGACCCATTCACCATGGGTGGCGAATGAGTCCCCCTTGGTCCCAAATTCAAAATATTTTAAATTTATTTTTTGGTTTTTATTTAAAAACACTTGATTTCGACCTGTGATGAGGTATGAATGGGTAACTAAGGCATGTTGATGTTGATCAAGATTGTGTAAATAAGTGATTTTCACCTCATTTTACATCTCCTCATTCATTCAAGCAATCTCATTCACACATCTAAGCATTCAAGCATTTACATCATCAAGTCAAGCATAGATCAAACATCTTGGAGTAGCCATTAACATATCTTCAGACTTCTCCAACAAGGGTTTGGTGATTATTTACATTTGCATGTTGTGTATTTATCATTCTCTTTCCATTTCATTTCTATTTCTATTTCAAGGGTTTGATTACTAAAGTGGGGTTTGACCAAGTCAAACCCCTATATCCTAACCCTCAACACTTTTTCCCCTTTGCGTGTGTTTGTGTATGCATATTTTATCAAATGGGAAGGTGAGAAAAGGTGTCCATATCCCATAAAAGTCATTCAAGGTGTCTAAATCCCTATTTCAAGCTTAGAGAGAGTCTATAGGTTGAGTTTCATAGATTCAAATCCAAGGAATCTTCAAAAATAGAATTGCAGATCATAAGCCACAAAATCTTATCCCAAATTCTCTATTTTCTAGAAGAGGACTCATTTTCCATTAATGGTGAATCAACCCCATTTCTAGGCTTGAACAGTGATTTCTGTAGCTTTGGATACCCAATTCCCCAAAACTGGTTCTAACACTTTTTGGCAAAAATAGGACTCATTCGCTGAGAATGGCGAATTAGTCCCAGTGAGAATTTTTGGTGTCTTCTACAAGTTTTCAGAGCCTCATTCCATCCTCTTCCAGCTTCCAAGTACATATCTCAAGTTTTGTTAAGCTATATTACAGTTTGCTCATGTTTTTAGGTCTTTTGTTTGAATACTCAATGTGTTTTTCAGCACTTTTGCATTAGACTAGTTTGCACTATTTAATATGCATTTTCATTAGGTTTTCAACATTAAAAAACATCCACACACATTTTATACCTCTTTCTCCCATTTCTTCTACTGTTAACATAAGCATTTTGGCACCGTTTTCCTCTCCTAGGTGAAAAACCCTAGGAGGAGCTAGAGAGATTTTCTAGTAGCCAAAATCTATGTTACATTTTGGCGAACCTGTTGTTTGTATCCCTTCTTTTATTATTTTGGAGTCCCTTATTCATCCTAGAAGTATCTTGTATTTCATTTTGCATTCTAGGGTTTCATTTTTGCATGTGTAAAAAGTGCATCATAGGTTGCATTTTTGCATCTTTAATCATTACAACATTCTGAAATTTTGCATTTTTCACTTATATCTACATCATCAAACTCAGAAAACATCAAAATCATTTTGAAATCTCTAAAAAATCCCAAAAAATTCCATATTGGGACTCATTCTCCATCTTGGGCGAATCAGTCCCTTCTGACCCCTCAAACTGCCTTTTATAGGGCTAAAAACCCTATTTTCCAACTTCTGTTTCATGCCATTTCCTAACTGCATCCATTCGTTGAGTTTTTGTAGCATGTGTTTCATGATTTCTAACCTAAATTAGCTCATTTCATTCCTTGTTAAATTCAATTTCTCATTTTTCATATTTCATCCTTCGATTCATACATAGTGTAATTAGCATATTCTCTTGTTAGAAATCTGAAAATTGTATTTCATTCTATGTCTTTACATTGCATCTTAATTTTGCATATCTTTTATTACATTTCATTCATTAGAAATAAGCATTATTTACATTCATGGAACTTATACTTTTGCAAGTTTCATTCTCAGCATTAGTTCGTAGTCCTTTTAGATCATATTACATTGAGCAAATATTAGCAAATGAAACTAAAAAACACAATATATCACATGATCCCATTCAAAAAATGAGTCAATTTCAAAAAACCATAATATCTAAACCCTTTAGTAGTGATGATTTGGACATGTTAGATGAAGCCTTAGATGACTTCCTCTCTTCTAAATCATCCACTAAACCTTTTCCCCAAAAGGATGCCTACATCAATAACCATGATAATCATAATTGTCCTTCTCCTGATATCTCTCCCTTTGGTGATGAAGATATCTTGTTGAAAGAAAACACAATCATTAAAAATCATGCAAGTCTTGCTTATCTTCCTTCTCCTTCCCCTTGCAAAGCCATCATGGCCTGTTTTCCTAACACCTCCCCTATTTGTGAAAATGTCTTCATGAATAATTTTGACAAAAACATTTGTGTGGAGGATATGATTGAGAGCTATGGCAATCCTGCCTCTAACCTTCTCAAGACAACATCATTGCACATGTAAATGTAGATAATCATAATAATCAACTCGTTTCTTTTCCTAACCTCTTCTCTACACATGAAGAAGATCAATTAGTGTTAGAAGACATTGAGAAGGAAGATCTATTTAAACAACAAAGTCTAATCATTGGTAACCATGAAACTCCTAGTTATTCTTCTCTTGACGCCTCTCCTATGAGTGATGTAGTTATCTTTCCAAATCCAATTATGACATGTGATGAACATATTAGCTCTCCTCCTAAGGTCGATATTATGGTACATAAGAATATTACCTTAGAGAAAGAAGACAACCAAATAGAACCTCTTTCTCTTATCCTCACTCTTGATCCTCAAACATATCCAACCCTTCATCATCCCCCTATGTTTACTACGAAACAAGCTCACAATACACCCAACCTCATTCTTCCACATCATATTTTTCATGATTTTCCTTTCATAGCAATCCACCCATCCAAAAAACCTTCACTCAACATCCATACTATCACCAACCCTTCTACCAAGAATTATTTAACCTTGGTACATCTTAAATCGATATATAAATATCATTAGTTGTTGCTCCTTACCTTATAATAGTTGTAGAACCAAAACATTCTCACTATTACATGTCTTGCATCCATTGCAAGGGGCGGCATGTTGTCATCCACTTAAAGCTCACCCTTGTTCTTCACTAAGTGGGGGGAAGGAGTTCAAAAATTTTATCCCTGTATGGCACTTGTTGTCTCCTTTGACTAGGCATTAACCTTTCATGAATGTATAATAGCAAGCTTGAACTATAGATGACATGTCTTAATATTGATTCACATGTGACATACTACCTAACTTCATGATAATCTCTAATGTTCTCCTCTTCTACTTTAAAGAAATTTATCACAGTAATGGTGTTAGCAACCACTTTAAAGTGGGGGCATACATACACAACATCTTTTTAAAATTTCATGGCATGATTTACTTTTTCTTATGACGTGTCCTCTCCTTGGTGGTGTCATTGGGTTTGATGCTTTCCAAGAGTGAACAATCAATAGAAGTGGCTTGATGCAAACTTAGCATCCCACATGAATAACTATTTAACCTCCCAACCTATCCTCTCTTGGAGACATTGGGCACAATGCTCCCTAAGAAGAAGACCTTACATGAACAAAGTGAAATCCCCTTCAACAAAATTTTTACATGACATTCAAAAACATTTTTGAGGACAAACAGCCTAGATCTGATCCACAACTAGCTGGACAAACGGTCAAAGCTTGATCCACCTTTTTTTTACTTCTTTGGGATTACTCACCCTGTGTGCAACCTAATGTTTTGTGGCCCCAAAGTGAGCACATCTTTAGAATTTTCATCATACACCTTAGATCCTGGGGGCTTGATTTCCTTCTTGATCTTTCTCATTTACAATAGAAAAATTGAATCTCTCCTGAGTTGTTCATCACTGCTTTAGTGTGAGTTTGAAGCAAGGTCATCCTCTCACTAAAGCGGGGGCTAAATGTGCCATAGAAAAATGGCCCCTTGGCATTTTCATGGCCTTTTAGGTCTTTTTTCATGGTGTTTGATCTATTTTTCTTTGATTTTATGTTGCAACATGGCTTGAACATGCATATTTAGGTACTAAAATTCAAATAATGAAGTCTTGTGAAGGTTTTGTGAGGTGTTTTAAGAAATTTCTACATTCTGGGTATGTGCAGGATCATGGTATGCCAAACAAGCCCTTAAGTGGCAATGAAAATTCAGAACAATTAGAGTTAGGCAACTTGATGTAAAAATTTGAATAAGTTATCTATATTATTTCAAAAACATGTAAGAATAGATTCGTGGGAAATTGAATGTAGTTTCTAAACTACTAGGTTTATTTTTTAAACAAAATCTATTTGGTGAAAATTTAAAATTTCAATGCATATTACTTAAATTTCAGGAAAAATTCGAAGTAGGTGTCCGACCACCCTAACCATAATAAAATGATAATATTTTTTATGAGATTTTATATGTAAGTAGAGGACTCATCCGGATGTGGCATATTTTTTGTAATTTTTTCCATGTAAATAATTAATTATGAATTTTTATTACAACTTTTAAAATATAAAACTCGTATGTCGACCACCTTAACTTGGTCAAAATTTCATGAAATTCAAATTTTTTTTTTTAATCCTATAGTATGCAAAGCATAGAATGTGACGCATGTTTTGGATTCAAAAAATATGATACCGTTGAAAGTTATAAATGTTTTACAATCAGCCTATCAATCAGGACTTTTGTCATAATTCTAGTAGAAAATAAATAATAATAATCTATTAAATTCAAAATAAAACATAATTTATATTGGCAAAAAGCTGAGAATCTCCTCTACAAACCCTTTTCATTTTATCAATTTTGGCTAAAAATAAAGTCGTCAGCCACATGGGCGAAGTCCGGAAAAACAAAGTAAGTTGTAAACACGCTTTTTGTGTTGACTTTTAGGATTGGTATCTCCTAACCAAAAACCAAAGCAAACCCGAGCCTATTCCCTAGGCAATGAATTTTGTGTCAGACATATCGGATATCCGATTTAAATCGGATATCCGATTTGAATCGGATATCCGATCTGTTAACATAGCATTTTAGAAAATGTCAAGACTTTATAACATGTTCAATATATCTCATTTGTAGTTTATAGTTTATTTTAATATATTTAGTTTATTTAATATCCGATTTGGTTTATATATGATTTT
>VDFB02270651.1:642011961-642083711 GCA_007258455.2 Sequoia sempervirens | reverse complement strand
ATCAGCCTTTGTCTATGCTATTGCTTACCATTATGCTTTGATAGATCTTTTCCAAGCATCCATAACTTGTTCCATATGTGTCTCAAGCTTTTAGGGTTTTAGCTATAGCAGCAACGTAGTGAACTGTTTGATAAAATGCTTTGGTAGACATGTATGAAAAATGTGGTAGCATCGACAACTGTCACCATCTGATATTTATGCAGTTGTAGTATGTTTTGTGCAATGTAATCAGCGATATGAATATAACCAACAAAAATCTATTTTCTATAATTCATGGATTGAACTCTGTATTTTATTTGCTCTCAATGTCTGTATGCTATGGAAATGCCATTACATTTTTAAAAAAAGTAGTTTCTTACTATTTTTCTTCAATTTTTTATGTTTTTTGTAAATCTACCAAAAAACCCTAGTTTTTCTACCAAAAAACAATATTTTGAAAAAAAATCAACTAAAAATAAACAAATCTAATTGAAAATTTGATAAAAAATTAAAAACTTTACCTAATAGAGATGGACTCCAAATCGGATATCAGATTTCGCTCTACACTATGCGCCCACCGCCGATGAGCCGAAAACAAATATGAATGAGTTTTGGTCACGGGTTTTTTTTTATATATACAGTTCAAAAAAATCGGATATCCGATTCCTAAAAGCAAGTTGCCTTTTGCTTCGGTTGGAATGAGATTTATTTATATTTAACAAAATCGGATATCCGATCCAAATCGGATATCCGATTTGGATTGGATATCCGATTCCTAAAACTAAGTTTTCCCTCTGCCTCGGTAGTCACCCCAGCTCCAAAAAGTCAACTCACCATTTTTGCGTTTTTGAGTCATAGAAACACGTATTTTTTTTCTCCATTGCCACTTTTTGGCATACCATGATCCTGCACATGCCCTTCTTCTAGACTTTATTTATTACCATTCACCTAAAAATCATCTTTTTACACATCATCAAGTCCTATTTTGAAGTGTTGTAAAGTCTTGTAACAAGAATTCACACTTTTCTAGGCACACCTTCACTATTTGTCCCTTTCTTATGAATTATTTGACCCCTTTATGCCCTCATATTCTTTAATTAAGTCTATTTTTTAATGTAAGCCCAATAAACAACATTAAATATAACTTAATTCCTAACACTTGTTTTTAGGTCCTAGGTGGAACCCATTCGCCATGGGTGGTGAATGAGTCCCCCTTGGCCCCAAATTCAAAATATTTTAAATTTCTTTTCAGGTTTTTATTTAAAAACACTTGATGTCAGACTATGATGAGGTATGAATGGGTAACAAAGGCACAAGATTATATAGATAATTGATTTTCACCTCATTTTACATCTCCTCATTCATTCAAGCAATCTCATTCACACATCTAAGTATTCAAGCATTTACATCATCAAGTCAAGCATAGATCAGACATCTTGGAGCAGCCATTAACATAAATTCATACTTCTCCAACAAGGGTTTGGTGAGTATTTATAGTTTCATGTTGTGTATTCATCATTATCTTTCCATTTCATTTCTATTTCTATTTCAAGGGTTTGATTACTAAAGTGTGGTTTGACCAAGGTAAACCCCTATATCCTAACCCTCAACACTTTTCCCCCTTTGCATGTGTTTGTGTATGTAGATTTTATCAAATGGGAAGGTGAGAAAAGGTTTCCATATCCCATCAACTTCATTCAAGGTGTTTAAAGCCCTATTTCAAGCTTGGAGAGAGTCTACAAGTTGAGTTTCGCAGATTCAAATCCAAGGAATCTTCAGAAACAGAATTGCAAATCATAAGCCACAAAACCCTGTCCATAATTCTTTATTTTCTAGAAGAGGACTCATTTTCCATTGATGGTGAATCAGTCCCATTTCTAGGCTTGAACAGTTATTTTTGTAGATTTGGATACCCAATTCCCCAAAACTAGTTCTGACACTTTCTAGCAAAAACATGACTCATTCGCCCAGAATGGCGAATCAGTACCAGTGATCATTTCTAGTGTCTTTGGAAAGTTTTTCAGAGCCTCATTCCATCCTCTTCCAGCTTGCAGGTACATATCTCAATTTTTGTTAAGCTATATTACAGTTTGCTCATGTTTTTAGGTCTTTTATTTGAATACTCAATGTGTTTTCTAGCACTTTTACATTAGACTAGTTTTCACTCTTTAATATGCACTTTCATTAGGTTTTTAGCATTCAAATACATCCACACACATTTCATACCTCTTTCCCCCATTTCTTCTATTGTTAACATAAGCATTTTGGCACCATTTTCCTCTCCTTCTAGGTGAAAAACCCTAGGAGGAGTTAGAGAGAATTTTTGGTAGCCAAAATCTATGTTAAATTTTGGTGAACCTATTATTTGTATCCCTTCTTTTCTGATTTTGGAGTCCCTTAATCATCCTAGAAGTAGCTTGTATTGCATTTTGCATTCTAGGGTTTCATTTTTGCATGTGTAGAAAGTGCATCATAGGTTGCATTTTTGCATCTTTAATCATTGCAACATTTTGAAATTTTGTATTTTCACTTAGATTTGCATCATCGAACTCATAAAACATCAAAATCATTCTTAAATCTCTGAAAAATCCCAAAAAATTCCATACTAGAACTCATTCGCCATCTTGGGTGAATCAATCCCTTCTAACCCCTCAAACTGCCTTTTATAGGGCTGAAAACCCTATTTTATAGCTTATGTTTCATGTCATTACCTAACTATATCTACTTGTTGAGTTTCTGTAGCATGCATTTCATGATATCTAACCTAAATTAGCTCATTTCATGCCTTGTTAAATTCGATTTTACATTTGTCATATTTCATCCTCTGATTCGTACATAGTGTAATCAACATATTCTCTTGTTAGAAATCTAAAAATTGTATTTCATTCTATGTCTTTACATTGCATCTTAAGTTTGCATATCTTTTATTACATTTCATTCATTAGAAATAAGCATTATTTACATTCATGGCACTTAGACTTTTGCAAGGTTCATTCTCAGCATTAGTTCGTAGTCATTTTAGATTAGATTACATTGAGTAGATATTAGCAAATGAAACTATAAAACACAACATATCAAGTGTTTTAATAGGAGGCTAGGTAATCATCTTCTATTCTAAGAGTTGTGACATTGTGTTATGAAGGGTATCGGGCAAGGGAGTGAATTTCCTTTTCGGGTCCCCATAGCTAAAGGTTATCACCACTTTAACAACAACTACCTAGTTATTGACATGTTCAGTTGTTTCTTGAGGGGGATTAAGTTCAAGAAAGCATTTTCTTTTTATAAAAGGTTGATAATTGTTCTCGTTTGCGAACTCAGATTTCTCAGTTCGGCTAGAGGTAGATTTTGCATTTCAACTACTAACTGAGTTTTGATAATCATGGAGAGTAGTACATAAGTGCATGAAGGAGGAGAACTTCATCATGGTAAGCTTATCTTGTATCTTGATTTGCAAATTCTTTATGAACATCTTTTGAAGGTGGGGGTCAGGAACCTTTACATCAATTTGGGAATAAAGTGATTGATAACATGAGATAAAGTTGGTAATCTTTTCTTCTTCTTTTTTACATCTCATCAAATTGGCCAAGGTCATTTTAGGAGTCATATGCACTTGAAATTTTTTGACAAATGCCTCAACAAGTTCATTGAATGAATTAATTGAGTTTTTTGGTAACAAATTAGACCATTCTCAATTAGTATCCTTCAAGGATCTAGGGAAAAGTTTAGCCAATAGTTTATCGTCAAGAATAAATTCACTAAATAAGGTTGTGTAAGAAGAAACATGGTTATAAGGATCTCCATTCCCCCCATATTTCTTGAATCTAGGCACCTCTACTCCTTGTGGCATTGTTGTTCGTAATATCTCCAACAATGAGGGACTGCTTTTGACACAATATGTAGGTGGGACATTTTGATTTTGGTTGATGGTGGAAACTTTCTTTTGAAGTGATGAAACAGTTTGCAAAAGTTGGTGTATGAGAGGGTCATTGATTGTATTATGAGATGGAGGTGAATATGGTGGAGGAGTGTATTTTTTTGAAGGACAAGTGAATGGAATGCTTATAGGTGATAAGGTGGTAGGAGATATGACATGTGATGCCACAAAGGTACTAGGGATGCTAGCGGAAATACCCACGAAAGGAATCACATTACTAGTCAGTTGCATTGTTGTTGTAACTTGAAGATTGGTATAGGTAGGAATAGAGGTAATTGTTGTGGGAGGAGGAATTTGAATTCCTCCTTGGCTTGTAACATTGTTTGAGGGTAAAGGACAACTAGTGGTTGAGGTAAGATGTTTTCCAAAGATCTAAACTATGTTGCACACAAGGTCAACTCTGTCTTCACTTTCAAGCATGCGATAAATGTTATCTATGGTAGGGATGGTGGTAGTTGAAATGTTCTCTATACTTATTTGATTTTGGAGGTTTACTAGGTCTTCATAAATTTTGATTATGTTTTCTTATGGAATACTAGTAGCCAATGTATCAACATGTGTCACACTACTTGAAGGAAAGGAGTTGTTAAGGTTATGGTCCATACCTAGTGTTCAAACTAGTGTCAATACTAGGAGTGAAAGAGCTAGACAACCCAAGATCCACAATGATTGTGCTATTGTGGGATGACATGAGTCTTGAACTTCATCTCACTATAGTATTAGTAGTAGTACACCAAGTAGAAAAGCTCATGCAAGGGATACTAAATGCAAGATGGATGCAAATGCAATTTAAGCTAAATGCAATGAAATGAATATAACAAAAACTATGTAAACTGAAATAGAAAGTTATCAACAACAAACAAGAGCACAAAAATAGAGTTTTGAATTCTACAAAATGTAGTTTAAAATTTGCACTAGTACTAAATCACCTAGAGGGGTGTATGAGTCCCAATGAGGGTTTTTCTCACAAATTTTAGAAAATTTAAAGTAGTTTTTATGCTTTTTAGCTTGGATTATCTATAGAATCAATGCAAATGCAAATTTTAGATGATTTTCAATGATATAAGATGCAAAAATGCAACATATATGCACTTTCACTAATGCAAGATTTAGAAACCCTAGAATTCCAATTAACTAATGCAAACCCAAATGCAAAGTTAATGCAAGCAAGATCTAGGACTAGATGATGCACTCCAAATCAGAAATGATGTGTTCTAAATGCAAGTTCACCAAAATGAAAGTTAGAAAATTGTCAGTTCTTGTGGTTTAGGACATAGAACAACAATCTTCTTCACTCTCGTTCAAGGAAAACCCTAGAGATCTCAATCTAAATTGTGGAAAGGAGAAAAAGGTCTTGCAATAGGGTTTTCCTAGGGTCATATTAGAAACTAAAGAGGGTTTCACCACCAAGCTAGGGCTTGGAAAGAATAATTAAATGCAATACCTAATGCTTAAATCTAATGCAATGCAAAACTTCACTAAATGACCTAGAAAAGTAGGTAAATCAGAATAGAAAGGTGAGAAATCATAAGTGTGCACCTAGGAATCTATAGAGGCCTAGAATGAGCTCTAAATAATGACTAGGACTCATATGCTAGAATGGACAATTTAGTCCCAGGTTAGGGTTTCTAGGCTGGAACTAGAATCGGGAAAAAATATGACTGAAACTCCTTAAATTTACAAATTTTCCTATATTGGGATTCATACATCAAAAGTGGTGTATCAGTTCAGTTAGGGTTTTCTGGAAATTCAAAGTCTAATTCTGCTATTCAATGTCTTCTCTATCCTTTCCACCTATTTTTCAGATCTGAAACTCTCATTTGCAACCTGTAGATGTCTTCCAATGATCTCCAATGTAAGGTGACAACTTTGAACACTTTGATAACTTTCTTAAAACTTTCTCTTCAATACGTTTTCAACCTAGATCTACAAATCACACACTAAAGAGAGGGAAAAATTTTGTTTTGTTAGTAGATAGGGGTTTGCCTTGGTCAACCCCTCTTTTGGTAATTAAACCTTGAAATAAAATGAAGTAAGATGAGGGAATGATGAATGAAAAAAATGTAATGTTGCAATCCAACAAACCCTAGCAATAAAGTGTTGCAAACATGTTTGAAATGGCTCCAGTGGATGTAGATCTTGACTCTTGCTTGAATGTGATAAATCTTGACTCGAATGCTAGCTCGAATCATGAAACCCTACATCACAATTGTTAGCTCAAAAAAAAACATGATAGATGATGAATTTGACATGATGCTTGATGCTTGAATAATGCCCTTAAAACACTTGATAATCAACCTTTGAATGCTCTTGAATGCTCTTGTAAACTCTTGTAATCACAATTTTCTAGAATGCATGAATACTTGAAAGCTTGGGATGATCTCATGAATGATTAGGTGAAAATGAGTGAAATAACCTTGTATTTATACTTGTTTATGCCAAATTTCTCGAAATTACAACATTACAAGCTGATATTAGATCTAGGAGGATTAAATCCCTCCAAGAATTTGAATTAAATTTGATTTTGGGCCACACGAGACTCGTACGCCAAAAATGGCATATGAGTCCCATTAGGCATTACTTATGGGACATATTTTCAAAAATTCTTAGAATGATGTGAAATCCATATCAGGGACCAAAAAACTAGGTGGGACTCATACGCCCAAGGTGGCATATGAGTCCCAGATCACTAAATCTAGACCATACAATCCAAAAACACATGAGTTATGATTGGATCTCGGTTCATGTTGGGATTATCCTCAGAAAGATGCACTAATTAAAGCATAAAGAAGCCCAATTAATAATGAAAACCCTAGATAAGTGTAAAAGTGTGGTTTAACACTTGAAAACACCTTAAATAAGGTACAATTAGGTCCATTTAGTTCACAAGGGCCCAAGACTTAATGTGAGTGTGTTAAACACATTACAACACTAAGTCAAGGCATCATTAAGCTCAATTTTATAAGGAGGGCCCAAAAAAGTGTGAAAATGTCACATACGACATTTTTTCAACACTACAAGTTAAGATTATGAAATTATAAACAAGATACATAGTTTTCCAACTCTAATTCGAATTCCTCAAGAGCTCTAAACTCTAGACAAGATAATTAATAATAGCTTGCATTTTTTTATAGGTAATTTTTTCTTAGTTTCCGTTAAAGGGTATGTGCAGGATCATGATGGGCCCAAAAGTGGCAATATGTAAGTGATATGATGGCCCATGTGGCTGACTACCTGTTTTTTACCCAAAATTGATGAGACGAAAAGGGTTTTTAAAGGATATTCTCAGCTTTCCACCAATATAAATTATGCTTAAATACTTTGAATTTAATAAATAATTATTGTTCATTTTTTATTTGAATTATGCTTAAAGTCCTGATTCAAAGGCTAATTGAAAAACATCTATAGCTTTCAAACAATATCACATTTCTTTAATCTGAAACATGTGTCACATTCTATGCTTCGTATACTATAAGATTAAAAAAATAAAAAATGAATTTCATGAGGGTTTGACGAAGTTGAGGTGGTCAAACATACGAGTTTTTATATTTTTTAAAAGTTGTAATAAAAAATTCATAATTAATTATTTACTTGGAAAAAAATTACAAAAAAATATGCATCACATCTGTACATGAGTCCTCTATTTATATCTAAAATCTTATAAAAAAATATTATCATTTTATTGTGGTTAGGGTGGTCAGACAGACACCTACTTCCTATTTTTCCCTGAAATTTAAGTACAACTTCATTGAAATTTCAAATTTTCACCAAATAGATTTTTTTTTAAAAAAAAAACCTAGTAGTTTAGAAACTACATTCAATTTTCTATAGATTTTATTCTTACATATGTTTTAAATAATATATATAACTTATTCAATTTTTTACGTCAAGTTGCCCAACTCTGATTTTTCTAATTTTTTTGCCACTTAAGGGCCTATTTTTTCCATGATGATCCTACACATACCCTAAAGTAGATATCACTTTGTTCTAGAATATGAGAAATTCATAAAGTAAGAAATATATATATATAACTAAAATTCGTAGGTCAATTTTAGACACAAATATTTTGGGATTTGTGGGAATAATAAAAGAGATGGAAATAATTAGTCAAAGAAGAAATTTCAATGAAAGTGGCATTGCAAGATACGATGCTAGTAGAGAACACCATAATTGAGTGTTTTATAGGTCCAAAATAGAGAAGAAGCTAAATTGAACAACAGATGAAAGTGATTTGGAGAATTTCCTTCAATTTGAATATTTTTTCTAGAGGTTTCTTATCTTTCAAAGGCCAAATGATCAAGATTTTATGTTGAGGAATACCCCATGGCACTCAAAATCACTTCACTTTATAAATGCAAAAATGGTTCCCTAACATCAACCCTATTATGTTTTCTTCATGTAACACACCTTGTTGGATCAAACTATAAAATCTACCATTATGACATTTGTTGGATGAAATCCTATCAAAAATTGGTAGTAGCATTAGGGTGGTTGATGAGATAGATAGGGATGTATTAGAAAGAAATTATTGGCTCAATGCTAAAATTACTTGGTGACAACCATCAATATGATTCCAAAAAAATCTTCTGGTATACTTCAAAAAGGGAGTGGATTCAATAATTTGAAGTGGAGGAGAACATAATATTTTATTTAATAGGTAAATGCATAGATTGTTTGGTAGTGATGTGTTAGTATTTTCCTTTAAATCCTACTTGGTATTAGATTCATAAGTGCCAAACAAACATAAATTTGGAAAAGGATGAGCTGGTAAAATTAAAGGGTTGGGTTGATTGTTCATAAGGTCTTAATCATTTTGGTAGTTCATCTTCAAATCCTATAATAATCCAATCCAAGAGAATATGATTAGAGTGTAGGACTCTAAGGAAATTGTGAAAGATATGGAGGTGTGGGATAGCTTTGATAATGAATGAAAAGGGCGAAAAGATTGAAGGAAAAAAAATGAAGATAAAAGAAACAACAAAGCACAATACCTTCACCTAGAATCTTTGCTTCTCTCTTTGATTTAGTGGAAATGGAGTGCACCCTTATTCCATTTTTTTTCTCTTTGATGTTGATATGTGGATTGCTCAATACTCTTGCATAACCTTGATATGACTTGATAATGATAGATCAAAATGACAACATGTAGGTATGATAGCTTCAATATTCATGGTTGATGAAGGATGAGATCCTCTAGATAAGAGTCCTAAAAAGACAAAATCAATGACTAGGAATGATTGATGATGGATGGCTAAGATTGAATCCTATTTCTAGGTTGAGATTAATCTTTCAATTTATAATAAATATGTTATCTAGATTATTGAATCTTTAATCTCTCCTTCATTGCAACTTTAACAATCCACCTTTATGAATGCAATATTTTTAATGACTTGACATGGCATATGAGGAGCAAGTCATACTTTTCATTCTTAAATTTGTTTATAAATAGTTACTTCCTTCATTCCACCTTAATGCATAGTTGAATATCTAGTGGATCTATTTTTTGCTTCTCCTAAGTGACACTAATTGATCCAAGCTATCAAGAAATATAAAGGTGTTTCTTTTTCTAGAATTTTTTTCTACTTTATTATTATTTTATATATATGTGCACACACACACAAACTTGTCTAGATTTTTTCCATGTGTTGCTATCACTTACCCATTTCTCATAACAACTTTAGTCATTTCTCATTTGTTAACACAAATTCTTTCTAATTTAAGGGGCACTTGAATAAATTTTCTCTATCAAATACATGCAAACCATTATTAATTATCTTTCTTAGAGGTTAGAGATCCTATTGTTGAGGAACTCAAATGAGAGTTGAATAGTTATGTATTTTTTCTACAATTCCATAATCTTAACTATCAACTTAGATTTATCTTTTGAATTATATTTAATTTATTGTGTATTTATCTTTTTCATTATATTCTCAACTAAAATATCTAGATGTAAATTGACTATTATTTTTCATTTATGAAATTTGAACATAATATCAAAGAAATATTTGTTGAACACTCAAATTTATATTGATTTATTTAAATGTAGACAAATAAAAAATACAAATTTAGACTTGACTTGCATAGACTTTAATAGTGTATTTTTGCCACCTACCCTTTTATAAAAATATATATTATTCTTGTTCTAATATTAAAAAATAAACACATCATAATTCATCAAAAACACAAATCTCAAAATACTAATCTACGTGCATGATAGGTTGGATTGGTAGTTGACATTTCTACAAGATATTTTATAGCTACATCACCAATATTTCATTAAACCATATCAACAAAGAACATTTCAAGATCATTTCACTATTACACGTCAACTCATTCTTTATATGATTGGGAATATATTCCAAGTCAATGAAGTATTGCCATCAATATCTCAAGTAATGTTCAAGCACTAAGATTTATCCATTCAATTCTATTTCAGTTTTTCGATATTATCATGTTTATTATATTCTTAACAAAAATATATGTAAATTGACTATTCTTTTTCATTTATGACAATTCAAAATAATAATAAAAATATTTGTTAAACATTAAATTTATATTGATTTATCAAAACATAGACAAATGAAAAAAAAAACACAAATTTAGACTTATTGACTTAGATTTTAACTATATATCTTCTGCCACCAACCCTGTAAAAAAAATAATTCTCTTTCGAATATTAAAAAATAAATAACATCAATATTCATTAAAAACACAAATCTTTAATTTACGGATGTGATATATTGAATTGGTCCATGGACATTTTCTACGAGATATTTTATAACTACATCACGTATCACGAATATAGCCACTTGCTTTCCGTACAAAAGAATCTGCCTTGCACGCAGTTGCTACCACAGATTACAAGTCCACCGTGGAAACGGGTGGAAGAATTTTCAATTAAACTGACGGAGTCCAAGTCATTAAACCCTATTCTACGTCTCCTCAGCCCAAAACATCTCCCATCCACGCAGTTTCCAACACAGTTTCCACACGGCGGGCTTGTTCATTGGTGAAGTTGTATACAACGAACTCTAAACTATTCAATGTTGTTTACCTATTGCAAGAACACATAATAGAAACAATATAAAGTAAATAAAATCAAATGAACATCCACCCACCACATTCACTTAATCAAGAGATCTCCTAGAAAAATATGATGAAAACACTTAATACTTGATGCATGTATAATTACCACTCACAAAATGTGTAAAAGTGGATTTGATAATTGTGAATCAAGTTGTCAAAAGGTCTAAATGATAAAACTACAATTCAAAGTAGAATAAGAGCAAAGTAAGATTACCTCTATCAAATATATGCTAAAAATCACACTTTCAAAAAATAACCGCTGAAAATGAGTCTATATGAATTTAAATGAAGTATTTTTAATATAGTGAATAAATGCAAGAAAAATTACATCTATAAAACTTTGAAATTTTTCAAAATAAGAATGAATCAATAAAACCTTCTTGAATTTTTTCAAAATGAAAATGAATCAATAAAACCTTCAATAAATTATAATTTCTTGGAAAAATCAGGAAACCAAAATCACAAACAAACTACACCATTACGAAGCTCTACAAATATTAAACCAAATAAAAACACTGCTATAACAAGTCCCATGAACTTTGAATAACAAAATCGAATCTTCAATAGAGAGGAGATCAAGGTTGGGAGTTCGGTTTGATGATAACTAATTGAAAACAGCAGAAAGGGACAAAACCAACCAATGGTTTATGGAAAACCACCAATGGTGATCTGAAACCACGTCCATCCATAGAAACAATGAAAACGACAAGAATTGGTAGCATGTGATATTGAAGTGATGGTAGCAGAATATTCCAAGAATCTCGTTGATATGGTACTAGAGTATTATTATGCCCCTACCTACTCAACTTCGTACGTAGACTAGGTATCATAGGACAGGTCTACATATGTACTATATACCAAAACCAATGCTCAGGCAGACTCTTCTCCGATGTAACGCCAATTTTAACTTTTACCTGTGGTGGCAACTACGTGGAAGCAGATTTTTTTTTACTGAAAGCGACTATTTACTTCAGACATTGATGGGAGTATTTCATTGACTTCGAATATAAGCCTAACAGGGTTTAATGAAATATCGGTGATGTAGTTATAAAATATTATGCAAAAAGTTAAGTATCAATCCGACCTATCATATAGATAGATTAATCTTTTGAGATTTGTTTTTAATTGAATAATGACCTTATTTATTTATTTCAGAAAGAGAATAATATTTATTTTTAAAGGGTAGATGATGGAAGATGTGTCATGTATTTTTTTTATTTGTCTATATTTCAAAAAATCATTATAAATTGAATGTTGAACAAACATTTGTTCATATTATATTGAAATGTTATAAATTAAAATAAGTAGTGAATTTATACAAAAATATTTTAGTTGAGGATAAATGAAGGCGATAAATCCGCAAGAACTGATATGTAATTCAATGGATCAATACAAGTGCTTGAACATTACTCTTGTATTAATTCATAATTAAGATTATGAAATTATAGACAATATACATAACTATCCAACTCTGAATTGAATTACTCAACAATAGAAGCTCTAAACTCTCGACAAGATAATTAATAATAGCTTGCAATTTTTTTATAGAGAAAATTTGTTCAAGTGTCCCTTAAAGTAAATAGTATATTATGCTAACATATGAGAAATGAGTAAAGTAACAATAGCAACACAACAAAAATCTAAATAATTTTCTTTTTGTGTGTGTGTGTGTGTGTGCATATATAAAAATTGGTGCAAATGTGCTCATAACTAAAATTCATAGGTCAATTTTATTCACAAAGATTTGGAGATTTATGGGAACAATAAAAGAGATGAAAACACTTAGTCAAAGAAGAATTGTCAATGAAAGTGGTGTTGCAAGATATGATCCTAGTGGAGGACACCATAATTGGGTGTTTTATAGGTCCAAAATAGACAAGAAGTTTAATTGAACAATGGATGAATGTGATATGGAGAATTACCTTCAATTTGAATTGTTTTTCTAGAGGTTTCTTATCTTTCAAAGGCCAAAAGATCAAATATGTATGTTGAGGAATGCCCCATGACACTCAAAAAAACTTCACTTTATACATGCAAAAATGGTGCCCTAACATCATGCCTATTATTGTTTCATCATGTAATGCACCTTGTTGGATCAAACTATAAACTCTGCCATTAGATTATTTGTTGGATGAAATCCTACTATAAATTGATTGTAGCATTAGGGTGCTCGATGAGATAGATAAGGATGTCTTATAAAGAAATTATTGCATCAACACTAGAATTAAGGTGGCAACCATCAATATGATTCCAAAAAATTCTTCTAGACTACTTCAAAAAGGGAGTGGATTCAATCAATTGAAGTGGACTTGAGAACATAACATTTTATTTAAAATGTAAAGAAAAAGATTATTTAGTAATGGCGTGTTTGTGTTTTCCTTCAACTCCTACTTGGCATTAGACTCCTAAGTGCCAAAAAATATAAATTAAATGGAAAAGGATGATCCAGGAAAATGAAAGTGTTGGGGTGATTCTTCAAATGGTCTTGACAATTTTGGTAGTTCATCTTCAAATCCTATAATGATCCAATCCAAGACAATCTGATTAGAGTGCTAGAATTTAAGGAAATTATGAAAGATATGAAGGTGTGGGATAGATCTGATAATTAATAAAAAGGGTGAAAATTTTGAAGGAAAACAAATGAAGATAAAAGAAAATATAAATCACAATACCTTCAACTAAAGTCTTTGCTTCTCTCCTTGATTGAGCAAAAATGGAGTGCACCCTTATTCCATTCGATTTTCTTTTTCAATTTGATATGTGGATTTCTCAATGCTCTAGTATAACCTTGGTATGATTGATAATGATAGATCAAAATGACAACATGTAGATATGATAGCTTTCAATTTCACGGTTGATGAAGGATGAAAGCATATAGACATAAAGTCTTAAAGAGGTAAAATCAATCGCTAGGAGTGATTGATGATGGATGGCTAAGATTGAACAAGGATTAGGGTTTGGATCAAAGATGTAACCATGTGACAAGTGTCACATAAAGATATGATCTACATTTACGATACAGATAAGGAAAAAAATCCTTATGGCAATGGCTAGGATTAAGAGGTTAAATGAGATGAGTGAATAAGATGAATAACTTAGTCTAAATTTTGGCTAGGTGTCCAGATTCAATGAATTTAGGCAAGAAGTTAGTTAGACATGTGAACAAGACAATTATCACATGAGTAAAAATTTATATTATGATCCATGTGACCAAGATGGAGGGATAGGATTAGATATACAAGGATAGTGGATAAAGGGGAATTAATTATATTTATTTAATTAATGGGATCATATGAAGGGATAATAGTTAAATAAATAGTAAATATTTATATAATTAACCTAACTAGGATAATTATAGAGATGAGAAAGAATGGGAATAATTAAATAAATAATAGATATTTAATTAATTAATTGCTAGGATAGGCTAAAATCAAGTGTGGTTTGGTAGGGTCAAATTTTATGTGTCTACAATGAGATGGAGAAAAAAAGGATATAAGGGACCTATGGTGCATAAACCTCCAAGTTGTTCAATAATAATTTTGGAATTGGTACATAAAGAGTAGGGAAAACTAATAAATAGTCAAAATAAGAAACTATTATATCCATCAGTTAGTTAACAATTAAGAATTACTCATTGAGATTTAAGGGAGGAGTTTGCTTCCTTTGAAAGAAATGAATATTCTCAATTGAAATGTTGGGGTATTCAATTCCCCTAATTGGAGATGCATGGACAAGCACCAATTAGATAATTTATTGTTCAATATAATAATTATAAGAAATAAAATTGAAACTCGTGGAGGTGGAGATTTTCCTAAAAGATTACAAAGGTTGGAATAGTGGTTGTGAGGAAGTTATTTGAGTTGTGGAATACATCATGCTCTTCAATGGAGGTGATTTCTTCTCAAACAAATTAAGTGTTCTTAAAGGTACACTTCACTCTTGTTATAAATCTTTGTGTTTTTATTAAATGCATATGAGCCCATAAAAATAAAAGATAAACTTTTAGTATGGAATGAAATCTTAGTCATAAAATAATCTCTCAAAAATGAGAAATTTATTATTGGGGAGTTCAAAATGATCCTTTAATCTTCAAAAAAAATGTGGGGGTCTTTCTCAAATTGCCCAATCTCAGTTTGAAATTCATCACTTTATCCAATTTGTTAATCTCATTGATGTGGTTCATAAATGGGTCTTTTACTTGGACAAATAGATGTGGTGGATTCACCACTATTGTTGAGAGGTTGGATTATCTTTCTATTATGCTAATTAACTCCAATGTCCCCATGTTATCGATTCCTCTATTTTTCTAAAATTGGGTTTTGATTATTATTTAGTAATGTTAAATAAACTTGAAGATAGGCCTCCCATTTGGTGCAATTAATGTTTCAAAGAATCTAGTTTAAAAGAGAATCTAAAATACTTACTGAAGCAATGGTGGAATGAGATTGGGAACATAAGAGGAGCTAAGATGTTCATGTTCATTAGAAAACTATCGCATATCATCTAGAGAGATTGAAGGTATGGAATAAATACTCCTTCAAAAATATCTTTGAAGAAAAAGCCAAGATAAATAACTACTGCCACATAAATTATACCCTGCTGAATATAGGCTCAACATTAAATGACCTCAAGGTGTGGGACCTTTCAAGTTGAGGTCAAGTCTTTGGAGAAGGTTGGTGGTGCAGGAGCACCATTACATAAATGTTGTCAAGTTAAGAAATTGGTGTCTAGGCTTTAGCATTTTGTTGGATTTGCATAAAATAAGGTCTTAAAGACCATTTTAGATTGTAATAGGTCATTTTTTAGTCATATTAGGTGTCTAGGGTGGCCAAATTGTTTGACATTGCAAAAAATTGCATTTTTGGCAAAGTTGTCAAAACAATAAAATTGCAATAAGTTGCTTTTGTGGAATATGAAAGGTCACAAGAGTTTAAAAGGTAGTTAGAGGGAGTTAGAGAGGTAGTTGGTTTAGGAAAAGCGTAAATATGTGAAATTCCATCATTGTAAGGAGCTTTTTTTAATATTTTGAATAAAAAGCACAAAGTTTCAAGACTAATTTTTCCAGATTACTAAATTTTTTTAATCTTTCCAGCACTATGCAAGCCCGTACAAAGGTGTATTGATTAATTATCTTCTTGTTTTTTAGAGGGACATGTATTAACTCTCTTTGCATTGATCTTGAACACCTTACATTACTTTTGTAGTGAGTTTTCTTCAATTTCCTTGTTGCAACTGGGTAGCCCTGTTTTAAGGGTTTTGAAGTTCTCATAATGTAAAAGCCCATTCCAACTACTATTGAAGATGTGTTTTAGTGGGATGGGCATATACTAACTTATTTTGGTGTGTACAAGGTTTGAGAGAGTATGGGAGGTTGTTTCATGAGTTGGGCATGAAGCCCTAGGTCTAAAAAGTATGTTTTCCAAGAGCAAATTAGAGGTTTTGATATGCCAAAGTAAACAATAGGTTGGGGCAGTGTTATTTTAAGTTTTTTTGAGAATGTAAAAGGGTATTTGGACCTATTTGAAGAATTGATAAGTTTTTAGGAGTACTAGATGATTGATTTTCAATAAACCCCTTGTTTATAGGCTAGAAATGAGGTTTTTATGGTTTGGCCATTAGATGATTGATTCTCTGACAAACAATGGTGGATTCCTTGGTTTGAACACCTATTAATTGCTTCCCAATTGAGTTTATAGAGTTTGAAGAAGATTGGTGAGTAGTTACTTTGGAAAAGAGGGCTAATTTGAGCCCTAAAAGGCGTATAAAGCCAAGTTTGAGATAGCTGATACAAAGGAGTCATAGGTGATTGATTGATATGTTATTGATTATTATTATAATGGGTCCCTAAAATGGATCTAGTCTTGGTTTGAAAAGAAGTGATTGTGGAAAGATACCTGATTTAGTGGTTTCTTAGTGCTACAAGGGAAATGTAGATTTGATGAAATGACAAGATTCTGATGAGTTTGTGATTTGAAAATTGTTATTTTTTATTGTAATTGTGTCAAGTGTGATTGTAGGACCTCCCCCATTGCATCAGTTGGCTTCCTCTTTTGATCAAAGTGTGGATATGTTGGTCCAACCCAACACGTGAAATCCTACCACTATCCTATTCTAACCAACTCATACAGGAAAAGGGAGAGAAACAATGCATAAAAAGGGAAAGGGGAGGTGATACACCAAGATACAATGTCTTTCTTCCTACATTAGATAACAACACATAAATGAAAATAGTCCCAAAATGATTTATAGAATTCTCTATTACAACATATGAAAAGGTAGAAGAGGTAAAAGGATCAATTCTTATTAAAATGGAGGCTTGAAAGCCAATTTATAGTTGCAGAGTGAAAAGCATGCATAAGTCTACCAAAGAAACTAGGGAAGGACCATACAATGAGCACAAGGTTGCTCTTTGAACAATATAGAAACCCAAAACAACATTTCCCAAGAAGAGTGATCGACACTGAAAGGCAATACCACTACCTTGAATGATGTGTGTGTTTGTGCATGAAGGAGTGGAGATCTTTCATAAAAATTATGGTCTAGGCATGTCCGGTGACTAAAAGGATGCTTGTAGAGAATAAATGAGCATGGGTATCGATTATCCCACCTACAATAGTTAGGAGATGCATTAAATACTCTCTCCACTCCTTTAAAATCTAGGATTAGATGTTTGAGGAGAGTTACTTGGCATTAATGGTGATTTCAACTCGAGAAAATACTTTTTAGAGTATTGTCAAACTTTTGAGCCTAAAAAAACCACTATGTTGATCATTAAATGGTTCAAAGCCTCAAAAAAGCACCTTTGTTAGACATCAGGTGTCGACCCTACCAAGGAACACTTGTCAAAAGGCTGATGAGAAGAATCTTCATGATCTCAAAAGTCAAAGGAGAAATCCCATTAGGCATGAAACATTGGGCATACAACATACGACATAAGATGAATGTCGAAACTGTGATTCATAAAAGATCACTTGTTGGGCATTGAGAATCGGGCTTGATGCTTGCAAGAAGATGAGAAAGAAGAATGACAAAAGCTTAAAGTTTGGTGAGGAGATTGGACAACTATAGAAGAAAGAGAAATGTTAGGAGTTGAGAGTTAGAGAGAATGCTTACACCTTATCGCAAAAAAGTGATAAGAAACAAAAAGGAGACCTAATGTGCAAAGTCCATAACAACTATAAACTTCTTCTCAAATCATTCCATAAAAACTAATAAGGTCAATAACCTTTAATAAATCCAGCGAACATTTTTTATTTTCTCATAAATTCATCTTTGGTAACTTTCCCATAAACAGTAAGATACTAGAAAAATACAATCATCATGTAATATTGGGATGGAACCCCAATACTAATAGCTAATAATAGCAACTTGCGGAGACATTATGTTTTTCCTTCTATGCAAACCTAATAGACTAAAGATGGAAAACTAAATCTAGATCAGCGCCCATGCATCCTTGACATCTCTGTGAGCTGAAACAGTGAATTTACCGACCCACTTTGAGTCGCACTTGACATTTGGTGGTTGAGGACGTTTAAACATGAAATTGATGTGGTGAGTCTTGTGGAACCTACTATCCTCTCAAGCTTGATCTTCACATCTCTCATGGACGGTCTTCCACTTCCTTCAGGACCGAGGCATTCTCTAGCTAAACTTGCCACAGCAGTCATCTGATCCAGGTTCTCTTCGTTCTTCACGTTTGGATCCAAAATATCAGTCAAGCTGTTGTCCTTACATTTGGAAACAAAAAACTTAGATAAGACGATTTCCTGTGGAGGTCTTCCAGGAGACAGGGGTTCTCGACCAGTGACAAGCTCTGCCAGGAATACGCCGAAGCTGTAGACATCGCTTTTGTCAGTAAGCGTGCCCGTGTCAAAGTATTCAGGATCCATGTAACCGCAGGTGCCCATGACATTGGTGATGAGGTGTGTATCATTCCCACCCAGTAGCCGAGATATCCCAAAATCTGCAACTTTTGGAGTGACGGTATTGTCCAGAAGAATATTAGATGATTTCACGTCTCTGTGAATAATGGTGCGATCCAATTCTGAATGCAGATATGCCAAAGCCTCTGTACTACCCATCGCAATCTGCAGGCGACTCTGCCAACACAAATTACCGAATCGCAGCTGATGTGAAATTGTTCCCCCGCCAATGAATTCGTATACTAGAAGAGGAGACTGTGTTTGAAGGCAACATCCAACCAAGCTCACCACATTTTTGTGATTAAGACCCGAGAGAATCACGATTTCGTTGATAAACTGCTTCATGGATTCCTCGCTTTCTGCACCAATGGGAAATTCCTTGAACTTTTTAATAGCCACAAGTGTACCATTTGAAAGGATGCCTTTGTATACCGTGCTTGAACCACCGCTTCCCAGCTTCATGTCATCTGAATAGTTTTGGGAGGCCCTTTTAAGCTCATTTTCAGAAAAAATCCTGAAATTTTTCCCCTCCCTCTGTTTTCCCTTCTCTGCCAGGATTCTCTCTAGCAAAAAACCACCATTGCATCGGAAGTACTCCTCCCTTTCATGTTTCAGGTAACGCATTCTCAGCCACCAGACTAGTCCACCCGCTGCTAAAGAAACTCCAACGAATGCAGAAACAGAGCCTGCCCACACACCCAACATAACTTGTTACTAACTATGCATTAACAGATAAAATTTTTAATGACTGCATTAAAGATATTTGATATGGCGCATATTCACCTATAACTGCAAATATGACGGTTTTATTTGACCTTTTGCACCTTGACCCTTTTGTTAGGCCATCTCCCTTATAACCCTTTGCACACGAACAACTGTAAGAAGCTGGCAAATTATGGCATATTCCTCCTTCTTCTCCAACGCATGGACTGCCTATCGTTTGACGACATTCGTCTATGTCTGAACATTATCACCATTATCGTTACTTGCTTTGAGATTTTGAAAACAAGTGATTATAAAGGAAAAACCAAGTTATAGTTACGAAAAGTGCGGAGATCATACCTTTGCAATTAGTGCCATTGGAGTAGCCATCTCCTTCATAACCCTTTTCACAGGAACATTTGTAGGAACCTGCCAGATTATGGCATATTCCTCCATCCTTTGCTCCAACACATACATTCAACTTTCTATCACTGCACTCGTCTATGTCTGAAAATCATCGTCACTATGATTAGGAGCCTTGAGATTTGAGAGAGAATGAAAGACAACACATTATACCAATGACAGTTATAATTAAGAAAAGTGCCATACCTGTGCAATCGGTGCCGTTAGAGTAACCATTTCCTTCATATCCGGGGAGACATTTGCATACATGCCCTTTTCCTGAAGGAGAGCCGATGCATTTTGCATTGGAGGAACAAGAATAATTAGTAGTTGCTGTGGAGCAATTCTGAATACTGACACCCCAATTAAGGCGGAGGCCATAATCAGCCTTCCTACCTTCTCCCCAGAAGAGGTTTGTGTTATTATCCACCACTGTGAAGGTAGACGGGTCCAACATGGTGGAGAAGCCACATTTCTCATCATTATTTAAGTAAAACACACCTCCGCCGGTGAAATTTATCCACTTCCAATTGTTTGGAAGGGTAATTTCACAACAGCCATAGCGGCAGTATGGTGGATCAATTTGAGAGACACATGTTGATACACATCTGGCTTCTCCCCAATCAGCATATCTGTAGGTACCGATCGTGTTGCAGCCAATAACCACGAACTTGTTAGACATGGAAATGGTGAAAGGACCGCGCGGGGGTAGCCGGAATAACTCTACCCTGGTAGTGTTAGCCTTACATGACCAGGTTTTGAGAGAAGTCGAATCTACGGTAAGATGACCCGTATAATCGATCTCCATAATCTTATAATAATACCAAGTTAGATTGGAAGGTATATTACCCTTGGAGGCTGGAAGAAATGGAGCCATCATCCCCGTAGAAGTCTTCATGCATGTTATCCGAAAACCAGGGAATCCACAATTGGAATTGTTAATCCAAAAGGGGTAACTCACACTCATGGAACCACACTTTTCAGGAACACATTTAGCAGCAGAAAAGCCCACCAAACTCACACAAATTAGAAAGCGAACCATAAGTCTGCAATACATTTGTGTTTGCAACATCTTCTGTTTGAGGAAAACCAGCTAATCTATGATCACTGCAAAAATAAACAAATAATGTTAAAAGAACGAAAAGCCGGGTGAAGTAAATAGCGAACTGCATTGTTGACTGCAGAAGACTTTGCCAAACACCTACCCCTCAATGACAAGTCGTCACGATGATTAATGTTAATTATTTTATCAACAGGCCAACGAAGAATGAATTTCTACGAAACCGTTCAAGGATACGGTCCACGGTACCATGTGAAGTTTACAAGTAGTTTCCTATAGCGAACAAAGAAAAAATATTTCACAAACACAAACTTTACGTGATTAAAGTCGTTTCATAATAACATACTAAATTAAAGTCGTCTTTTGCAAAGACTTATTGTTGACAAAGAGGATTGCAATGAACCAGACTTGAACTTTCTTGTTTCTTAAAGTAAATATAATTGAATAGTAAAAATAGTATTATATTTAAAAATATATATTATATTATATCCATATTCAATAATTTATATTATATAGAAAATAATATATATTCATTAATTTTTATCAATTAAAAATTAAGTAGAATTTTAATATATTTGTAATTATTAATTAAATATAAAAAGTTTTACATATTAAGTTTTAAAGAATAGATTTTAGATAGATGTTACTTTTTCTTCTTCACTTTTTTAAAACTCATTATTAGAGATCCTTAATATTGGAAGGTGACTAATGAAGATCCTTTCAACTAGCCTTGTGAGATATTTGTCGCATCTAGAGATCCTATTTGTATTAAATCAATGAGATACACCTCCACTACCACTATTGACAGGAGAGAAAACAAAGGAGGAGAAGACTAGAAAGATCAAGATAAGCATCCCTATGTTGAATCAAAGGACCTCAAAAAAGACCTCTCTAGTGTTGTCTTACTCTATTAAAAAAATCCTAGTTAAGAGATTAGACTATAGGTCTTGCCCCTACCTACATTGTTGTTTGGTTGTGGGAAGTGATAGATTGTTGGATAGAAAGTACAAAAATGGTTTTCCCTATATATATGGTAAGGGGCTACATAGAGTTAATAATGTCTTCATTAGTTGGGTTAATGGGTTTGCAGACCTACATTCATTTGATGAAGGATCAGTGAAAGTGAGGGACCAAGCATAGATTGAACCCTAATAAACTATAGTCAACAAAGATAGACAAAGAGTGATGGAGGCCTTTGAAATGATGGGGACTCTAGGAAAAAATCTATTTGGGTTCATTGGTTCACCTCCAAGGGAACAAGCTCTGACCCTCTAAGGAAACAATGGAATGTGTGTGTGTGTGTGTGTGTGTGAGAGAGAGTGAGAGAGAGAGAGAGATTATATTTACATGTATGCCAAGTGTAGAAATATGGTGGATGCCAAGAAAGTATTTGATCATATGAAATAATGATACATTATATGGAATATGAATATATTGTATTGTATAGAAGACTTGTTTTCTCTCAAGTTAGTCACATCGTTTCACCCAAACCATAAAGGATGAGGAATTTCGGATGCAAGCCTCTTTTATCATCAATTTTCATAAAAAATAATATTTCATATTAAAATGTGATTAATGGAGTCACACTAACACATGAACAAATAACAATTTAATGTATTTTACAAACATTGATAACCTAAAATAAATTTAACTAGATTTCATACACCTACTCATCCATAGATCAATCAATCCATATCACTCTTTGTGTCATAAAGTAAAAATGTATACTTTAAAAAAACTTGGCTAAAAATGTACTTTTTACAAAATAATTACATAAAGAATGGAAAGAATAAGCTTCCCGAAAGAAGAAGATACATAATAGAGGACCATCCACACTAAACTGACTAGACAAACATGTCGAAAAGGGACACCACTAACAAAATATCACAACACAAATTACAACAGAAATGAACAACTGCAAGAAAAACACTTTAAACTCTAAATTTTAGCATACACTAGCTTTTTGGAACATATTACATCATTTTTGTGTAGATGTAGTATTTTCCATTTAATCTTTGTCCAAATAAATGTTGATTTCACTTAATTTTGGGAACTCCCTATAGTTGTGAACATAAGAAAATAATTTGCAAAATAATGTCAAAGTAAAACCTTAGCATTTTTTATTCTAAATGAATAATTATGAGTAGCAAAAACAACCATACATCTACTTTTCCATATATTAAACAAGACAATTTTCCTTATAGAATCAACAACAATATTATTTTGCAGGCCCAAGCCCAAAATGGCTTCTTTCTATCTCAAAGCATGCTCTAAAATCGTAGGGAAGTAAAAAAACCAACCTTCCATTTCCTTTTTGTTAGAGAACAATTCCAAAATATATGTTTCAGACTTTCAATACATTTACAAAAAGGGTATTTAACAGGCTGAAATTGCATATGACCCAACCTGTCACCAATGGGTAGTTTACAGTGTAAAATTTCCCAAGCTAAAATTTGCACATTAGTTTCAGTTTTCAAATGCCAGATTTGATAATAGAGTTTCTTCCAAGTTTTTTCTTTAAACTTGCAATTCTATTTCAAAATCAATCTAGGATTTAAGGGATAGTGTAGAAGAAACTTCAAATAGACCTTCTTAAGCGGAAATAATGTGAACTGACTCTTGGACAACCACCACCAATCCTTGAAAGGATTACAATGAAGAGGGGTGTACATCTTCATAACTAGCTCAAAGGGAACCAATGACATAACAAAGATAGAAAATATTTTTATTTACAAGTTAGATGAAAATTATCCTTGATCATTTGCCAATTAACCCGCTCTCGAGTGTTAAAATCCTACAATTTCCCAAAACATTGAACTCCTTTTTTAAATAAGTAATAAGCCAACCTTGGAAATTCCATTGCCAGAGGTTTCCCATGATATTGCACTAGTTTATTGCACCATTTGATGCAGAACCAAGGTTGAACCTATGTTGAAGAGAACTTTTCCAATCTAAAAAAATACTAACTTGTTGTCATGCCTTCCAAATAGAAAGTAATGGAAAGGAAGCTTTAAGATGGAAGAAAGGTTCCATTAATATTTTGTCTTCCCAGCTGACAGCTTGCCATTTACCTTTGGCAATAGCTTGGGAGATTTGAAAACAAACAACATCAAGTTTTCCACAAAGCATCTCCATTTACTAATCGAACAATCCATTTTACTGCCAGGAAAGTCCCTTGTGTCCTTGGATCCAAAAGACCCAACCCACCTTTAGTTTTGGATTGAATGCAATGTAGCCAAGAGACAAATTTAAAACCTACCTTACCACCCCAATTAGCCCATAGGAAGCTGTGAATAATTTTGATAAGGTCCTCATAACCTTTTTTTGATGGCATCCAACAAGAGGAATAATCCACATGTGAAGCCAAAAAAAATCAGTTCACCATTTGAATTTTTTCTACAAGGGACAAAAATTTATTTCCCTAATTACATAGTTTATTTCTTAATTTTTGTAAGTACCAGTTTTACATCTCAAAAATAGACACTCATCCCAAATGGAATGCCAAGATACCGAATAATTTACCCATGTTTAATTTGTTTCCACTCTTTAGAAATCCACCAAGAAAGAAAACCTCCTTATATAAATAACAAAAACACATTAAGTGCTCTATAGTACATTATGTATATTTTACGCTGAAGGCTTATCCAATATGAAAAAGATCAACCTGAAATGTTTAATCAACCGCTCATAAGCCTCGGGAGACTATCAAATTAACCTTGACCATTTATTTTCCTGATAATATTTTATACCTTTTTTAATATTTAATACGACAATGTGTGTTGTATTGCGTTCCCTTTATCGTATCTGTAGACATCCAATTTGATCACTGCCATATGATCAAACGCGTCTCTTTATTCTTTCGGTTGCTCATCCCCTTTGTCAATATTAATTAAACCAGTTGTTTAATTAATACCCTGCATCTTGCACAAAGGTCCTAAAGTATTTAATTTAATACTTTACCCCTTTTCCTCCTCTGAATTAAATAAATATACCTTTTATTTAATTTAGTCATATTCCCCTTTTAAATTAAAATTCATTTTTATTTCATCTTTTCTCTCTCATGGTCACATCCTCCAACTTTTGCAAGTTGGTCCCTAATCCATTTTAATTACTTCATCTTCTTCTAATTAACCAGGGTTAGCATGTGCACACCCTTAATCATCATTAAGGTCACATCATCCATAATTTCCCACTTGCTTCTAATGAGTCATTAGTCCACCGAACTAAGTACTTGCACAACCTTAATCAGTTGATTAGCCTAACCTAATCCTCCCCCCACTTATGGCATGTTTCCTTAAGTCAACCTTATTAAAGGCTTTCTCCTTTTGGACAAGGCACTCCACTTCCCCATGTGAATTTTTAATTCACCTTTTAATCCCCCAAGGCACCCAAAAGAAATTTTTAATTCCTTCACTTCTCCCCACATGTCCTTCACTTATTCTTTATTCTTTTCCATCTCCCCATGAGAATATTTGAGGAATTTTTAATTCCTCACATGTCCTCTCACCCACATGGGGACAAGGACCTCCTTTATGAGGAGATCTTGTCCAATCCCAAGGTACTTTGTACCCCCCTCCATGTCATGTCCTTCTCCTTCCACCTCATGTCCACTTCACCTTTTAGGGCTTCATCACATGCCACATGTCAAGATGTGAGGGCTTGTGAGTTCTCAACTCACCTTAGCCCTACATCTTGATATTTGGTGGCTCAATCTTGACCATCCATTTCCCCTAGGAATTTCAAAAATCCTATAAATACCCCCTCTTTTATCTCATTTTGGAGAGATCATTTTGCTAGCCAAACTCTTGCAATTTTGTTTCAACTCTTACTTAGCCATTTCTTGTGTTCATCCACTTGCTCTCATCCTCACAACCCCATTTTGCTTGCATCCACTTGCCATCCAAAAGAGCATACACATCAAAGATTGAAGGGCCAACCAAAGGATCGATTTGACGCAAGGTATAAAGTTCCATTTTGTTGCTTTTATCTTGTTTTGTTTCCAACTTAGGCTAATCTTGAGGTGTAGGTTGTTTTAGTGTTTATTTGCACTCTTTTACTTGTTTCTTGTTTTCTAACGCTCACATTTGACCTATCACATTTCTGGCACGCCCGGTGGGACCACTCCATACTTTCAAGAAGTTGATCGGGGCTCCTTTTTCCTCCCCCGTCCCCCTTCTCAAGGGGGCATACCCTACCATTCCCTCCTAACCCATCGCTCTAAGCCTACCTTTGCTTGACTGGGGCATCGTCTCCACATTCCCTCCGTTCGGGGCAGCTCATGTGCACTTTCCCATGCTGGGGCATCTCTTTTCCTGGTCTCTTCCTTTACAGAGTCATCTGCATTCTATTTTTCTTCGAAACCCTATTATTCTAATAGTATTTCGAAGAGGGGCAAAATCTAGACATCAATTTGATCACGCCATATGATCAAGCGCGTCTCTTTTATTCATGCGGTTGCTCATCCCTTTGTCAATATTAATTAAACCAGTTGTTTAATTAATACCCTGCATCTTGCACAAAGGTCCTAAAGTATTTAATTTAATACTTTACCCCTTTTCCTCCTCTGAATTAAATAAATATACCTTTTTATTTAATTTAGTCATATTCCCCTTTTAAATGAAAATTCATTTTTAATTCATCTTTTCTCTCTCATGGTCACATCCTCCAACTTTTGCAAGTTGGTCCCTAATCCATTTTAATTACTTCATCTTCTTCTAATTAACTGGGTTAGCATATGCACACCCTTAATCATCATTAAGGTCACATCCTCCATAATTTCCCACTTGCTTCTAATGAGTCATTAGTCCACCTAACGAGTACTTTTGCACAACCTTAATCGGGTTGATTAGCCTAACCTAATCCTCCCCCCACTTATGGCGTGTGTCTTTAAGTCAACCTTATTAAAGGCTTTCTCCTTTTGGACAAGGCACTCCACTTCCCCATGTGAATTTTTAATTCACCTTTTAATCCCCCAAGGCACCCAAAAGGAATTTTTAATTCCTTCACTTCTCCCCACATATGTGCTTATTCTTTATTCTTTTCCATCTCCCGTGAAATATTTTGATTCTCCATTTCTCTCTTCACGGACAAGGACCTCCTGAGAATCTTGTCAATCATTTGCCCCTCATGTCCATGTAGCCTCCTTCCACCTCATGTCACTTCACCTTTTAGGCTTCATCACATGCCACATGGGATGTGAGGCTTGTGAGTTCTCAACTCCTGGCCCTACATCTTGATATTTAATTAACAATCTTGACCCTCCACCTAGGGTTCAAAATCCTATAAATACCCCCTCTTTTCTCTCATTTTGGAGAGATCATTTTGCTAGCCAAACTCTTGCAATTTTGTTTCTCAACTCTTACTTAGCCATTTTCTTGTGTTCATCCACTTGCTCTCATCCTCACAACCCCATTTTGCTTGCATCCACTTTCCATCCAAGGAGCATACACATCAAAGATCGAAGGGCCAACCAAAGGATCGATTCGACGCAAGGTATAAAGTTCCATTTTGTTGCTTTTATCTTGTTTTGTTTCCAACTTAGGCTAATCTTGAGGTGTAGGTTGTTTTAGTGTTTATTTGCACTCTTTTACTTGTTTCTTATTTTCTAACGCTCACATTTGACCTATCACATTTCTGGCACGCCCGGTGGGACCACTCCATACTTTCAAGAAGTTGATCGGGGCTCCTTTTTCCTCCCCCGTCCCCCTTCTCAAGGGGGCATACCCTACCATTCCCTCCTAACCCATCACTCTAAGCCTACCTTTGCTTGACTGGGGCATCCTCTCCACATTCCCTCCGTTTGGGGCAGTTCACGCGCACTTTCCCATGCTGGGGCATCTCTTTTCCTGGTCTCTTCCTTTACAGAGTCATCTGCATTCTGTTTTTCTTCGAAACCCTATTATTCTAATAGTATTTCGAAGAGGGGCAAAATGTAGACATCCAATTTGATCACTGCCATATGATCAAACGCGTCTCTTTATTCGTCTGGTTGCTCATCCCCTTTGTCAATATTAATTAAACCAGTTGTTTAATTAATACCCTACATCTTGCACAAAGGTCCTAAAGTATTTAATTTAATACTTTACCCCTTTTCCTCCTCTGAATTAAATAAATATACCTTTTTATTTAATTTAGTCATATTCCCCTTTTAAATGAAAATTCATTTTTAATTCATCTTTTCTCTCTCATGGTCACATCCTCCAACTTTTGCAAGTTGGTCCCTAATCCATTTTAATTACTTCATCTTCTTCTAATTAACCAGGGTTAGCATGTGCACACCCTTAATCATCATTAAGGTCACATCCTCCATAATTTTCCACTTGCTTCTAATGAGTCATTAGTCCACCTAACTAAGTACTTGCACAACCTTAATTAGTTGATTAGCCTAACCTAATCCTCCCCCCACTTATGGCATGTGTCTTTAAGTCAACCTTATTAAAGGCTTTCTCCTTTTGGACAAGGCACTCCACTTCCCCATGTGAATTTTTAATTCACCTTTTAATCCCTCAAGGCACCCAAAAGGAATTTTTAATTCCTTCACTTCTCCCCACATGTCCTTCACTTATTCTTTATTCTTTTCCATCTCCCCATGAGAATATTTGAGGAGTTTTTAATTCCTCACATGTCCTCTCACCCACATGGGGACAAGGACCTCCTTTATGAGGAGATCTTGTCCAATCCCAAGGTACTTTGTACCCCCTCCATGTCATGTCCTTCTCCTTCCACCTCATGTCCACTTCACCTTTTAGGGCTTCATCACATGCCACATGTCAAGATGTGAGGGCTTGTGAGTTCTCAACTCACCTTAGCCCTACATCTTGATATTTGGTGGCTCAATCTTGACCCTCCATTTCCCCTAGGAATTCTCAAAAATCCTATAAATACCCCCTCTTTTATCTCATTTTGGAGAGATCATTTTGCTAGCCAAACTCTTGCAATTTTGTTTCTCAACTCTTACTTAGCCATTTTCTTGTGTTCATCCACTTGCACTCATCCTCACAACCCCATTTTTGTTGCATCCACTTTCCATCCAAGGAGCATACACATCAAAGATCGAAGGGCCAACCAAAGGATCGATTCGACGCAAGGTATAAAGTTCTATTTTGTTGCTTTTATCTTATTTTGTTTCCAACTTAGGCTAATCTTGAGGTGTAGGTTGTTTTAGTGTTTATTTTCACTCTTTTACTTGTTTCTTGTTTTCTAACGCTCACATTCAACCTATCACAGTATCGAACTGCAACTTGTGGCTATGACAATAACTTTGTCTTTATTAAGAAAGGGTACATGCTCAGAACTGATGCGGCTTTAGCTGAAACAACTTATTCTGCAACTGGATGTACGATCATTCTGCAAGTTGTTCACCGCCTCCAGCATAGAACTCTCACCGAATGTGGAGCTACAATGCCCACCCTATGTAAATAAGGACCCAGTTTAATAAAATTCTTTGGTGGAATCACAGTGGGTTTTCTCAGTCACATAGTAGATTTCCTCTCTAAGACTGGCAAGTGTTCTGAATAATCTCTATCAAAAAATATTAGCACAAAAATGCTCACTGGAGCGTTGGGAGATTTTACTCGAAGCTTGGTAAAAGAACCTCCAAAATATCTGTATACTCATAGTGTTCAATTTATAGGGTTGCCATATCTATACAATAAGGTAGTTGTGGTGGCCACAGACAAGGGCATTTGCATTTGTTTCTTCTCCTTGATGCAGCTTTCCCCAGCAAAGCTTTAGGTCATTTGAGTGGCCAAAGCGATTGAGAAAAACTTTGGACACAATATTGTGAAAAGGGTTGTAACCTACCATTCCGAAAAGAAGTAGGCATTTGTGCAGTCTTTTGTTGTCCCAATGATAAGTGGTATAGAGGGGCTGAATGACTTCGTGCAATTGCAAAAGCTATGAGTAAAAGTACCCGTATTGTTATATGCGGCTAAATTCACTACCTTCAATGGCGTAACAGACATCAAATTACTTATGCCAGGAACATTGGAGAAAATTTCTCCATCTTCACAGTAGCCACTCGTCTGCTTGTAGAAAAGTGTTGTTGTCTAAACCATATGAGTTAATGGTTGGAAGTGTATGATACAGGCTTACAATGCCTGGTTTTCAAGTTTAACATTTTTTTTCGCTCTACGCACGGTCTCCAACGATTTAGTCGAGTATTACTTATACAAGAAAGTTGTGGATAGTAGTTATTACCTAAATAAAAGAAGGGGCAAGATGAATTCCTTAAACATAGGCGCATAAGACATAATGACATTGATACCAGTGAACTGTTGAAAGATTTGTAGGAAGATTGTTATTATAAGTTGAGGCATGTTTCTCCACTTCAACAAGTTTCTAAATGGATGCTTAACTTGTTGTGCCATCAGAATCTTGTTAATATATATTTTATTTATATTATATATAATTTAATTCTTTTCATAGTAATAAAATTTATTTGTCTTTGATTTTGTTTTCTTTTAATTACATTTAGAGTATAATTTTTTTATTGATATTTGTATTATAATTTTAAATAAATATTATATTGAAAGTAATTGTAAATTAATAATTCTAGTGTGGTGTTAATTCTTTTTAAATCTTTGACTTTGAATATTTTAATGAAATAATATCATATTATTAATATTCAAGTTAAGCCTTTTCCTATCCACCTTAGGTATTATGAGGCAAAAATATTTAGTTAAAAACTTTGGAAAAAGAAAACAAAAAATTCTAATTATGATATTGCTATCAGGATTCAACTGTGTAGTTTCGAGTCAAACTCATTAACCCATGTTTCATGAGTAGTGGTTCACAAAGAACCCATCTCTCATGATATCGAATGGTCCACTTAGCACTCATTGCATCTGGGTGATGCTCATAGAACCCATCTGTGAGCATCACCTAGATCAATGAGTGCTAAGTGGACATTCGATCATGAGAGATGGGTTCTTGTGAACCACTACTCATGAAACATGGGTCAATGAGTTTGACTCGAATCCTGATAGCAATATCATAATTTGACATGCTGTGGAAAAATACCTCCTACTTATCAAAAAATTCTAACCTGTAACATTGACATTGTCTTAGCATTGTCAGGATTTGTGAGGTAAAGGAGATAATTGTAAGATTTCCTTAATTTTTTTCAATCATAGTCGTGCAATCCACATCTATCAAGAAATTATTTACCATATTAAAAGATAAAGTTTAGCAAGAAACAAGATACCAAGACGTGCAGGAAAAATAAACGAAAGAATGAAGCGTTGATTTACAAATTCAAATGGATGGATGGATAGAGAGAGGGAGATATGTTTAGAGGGAGATGGATGGATAGAGGGAATGTTATCTTATTTGAAGTGAACAAAGCTGATTTTGGCAATCTATGGCATGCAATGGGGGAGAAGGCTTGCCAACGATCAGAAAGATCTAATCCATTGAAAATTTGGGACCTGTCGAGATTGGTCAGAAGTGCACATGTCATGTCTGCCACGTATAGAATACAGGTCAAGTTGTGAAGTACCTGTGAGCTAGAAAAATGACAATTCTCTTTTCTCTGGCTCGTAGGTGACAATTCTCTTTTCTCTAGCTCGTAGGTGACTTTGCAATGGGTACACCGAAGAGGTGTGGAAGGTCAATCAGGGAAAAATGTGGTTTTTTTTTTCATGCATTTATGTAGTACATGAGATCAATTGATAGATCATTTTTAAAATGATATTGTTTATATTTTATCATTATTATTATATTATTAATTTTATTTTCTAGAGAGTCGTTTAATCTTCTCCACATTCCATGGATCTTGTGAGTTATTTCTCATCTACTCAACACCGCCCCGTTGATTTGTTTCCTTTATTTTTTATCATTGTTTAATATATTCAATCTACTCCCTTCATGCATCTAATCTCACCTATTAGGTTTACATTAATTGCAAGCTGATATTTCTTTGTTGATATTTTCGTATTGTTATAGAAATAGTGAAGGATGCGTTCGTAAACCTGTCACTCAATCACCTCAACAATGAGAACATCTAATAATTCTATTTTGTATTAAATAAGAATATAATAATTATTAAGTAGTAATTTTAAAATTTTTATATATATATTTAATCATATTATATGTCATGTAATCTATTATATATAATATATATAATATATTAAGTCTATTGTATTCTATATAAAAATAAAATAATTATCAAATATTAATTATAATAACTTAATATATGTATTTAATAGTTTTATATTATATAAAATATACATTATATATTAATTATACTAATATATATACTTACAGTAAAGGATGGCATAAGCTAATATATTGGATATCATAATGTTAAAACCTAAATGTGCTTGTTATTAGGATCTCGGTCGTAATTTTCATTTTAATAAGCATACCTAAAACCCTCATCGAAACCTTATTTTCACTCTACAGTTTGCCAAATTGGAGAAGTGAAAGGGCAATACCACCGAGGAAGAGTGGAGTAGAAACTAATAGCGTTGGGGAAAGCAGCAAAAAACCATGAAAAATAGCTGGAAAATCTCTATCCAGATTAATGCCATTGCAGATTAGACGAGAGACGTTTGGTTTGTGACTCCATATAGTTACCTTTTCGTATTTCAGCATATCCAATCTAAAGTAAACCAAGCTAATTTTCTCAATCAACGACTTTGTCACATCCAGAGATGATTGAGTTGATTTTGACCGTTAGTTTTTATGTTGCCGGTGAAAATCCCGATGATGATTTTGACGGTTACTTTTTGCTTTGTTGGTTAAATAGCGGACCTGATATCTCTCCTAGAAAAACGTTAAATTTCACACATTTTATCTTTTTTTGCTGCTTTCCTCACGGCTACTATTCGCTTTATCTACTGCTATTAAACAAATCTCAGGCGTTCATCATTTTTTTCCTTTTTTTTAGTTGTTTTTCTCTCTTTTTGACTGCTTTCCCTGCCACTATTCTCTCTATTACTTCTCTCCACCATCTATCTCTATCACCTTCTTTATCTCTCACTCTTGACTCATCTATCAATTTATAAATACAAGCATAGTTCTTACAAATTAGTTAGAGCAATAGTAAAATTGAGATATTAGAATATAGAAGATTTACTTTTGATTTTAAAACACAAATTGGATAAGAAAATTTAGACAATATATTGTTTATAAATTTGAGCTTGAAAATTTGGCATTTATGACCTGTTAATTTTTTATAAAGTTTTAATTTTAACAATAGTTAATTAGAAGGCACACTATTGAAAATGAGAATGAAATATTTTATACTTGCCTCAAGATTGATGAAGATTAATTACTCTATGTTCAATCTATTTGTGTTGTTGAAATGACATTTCTTTGCAATTACACTTTTATCCTTTATACATGCAAGATATTGCTTTTGATTATTTTTAACAAATCAAATAATTCAAGTTTATATTTAAATGATGGGTTGGAGATCAAAACTATAAATATTGTTGTGTCTTTTTAATTTAGAAAATTTATAATTACATATTTAAACATTCATTATTGTCTACATCTAAATAAAAATACCATAGAAAAAAAGAAACCAAAACAAGTTTCCTACTAACTAGTTCCTATTTTTTAATATAAATACAAGTATAGTTCTTACAAATTAGTTAGAGCAATAGTAAAATTGAGATATTAGAATATAGCCAATTTATTCTTAATTTTTAAATACAAATTGGGCGAAAAAACTTAGACAATATATTGTTTATACATTAGTGTGAAAAATTGAAATTTATGGCCTTTTATTATTCCCCCCTCCTCTCTCTCTATTTCTATTTTTCTAAATTTAGACTTCTTTGTTTTTCTCTCTATCTCCCTCTCCCTCCCCCTCTCCCCCTCTCTATATATCCTTATATATCTATCTTTTTATTACTCTATAACACCATATATATCTCTCTATCTCTCCCGAGTCTCCATATCTATTTTTCTATATCTGGACTTCTCTTTGTTTTTCTCTCTCTCTATCTCCCTCTCCCTCTCCCTCTCCCTCTCCCTCTCCCCCTCTCTATATATCCTTATATATCTATCTCTTTATCACTCTATCACACCATATACATCTCTCTCTATCTCTCTCTATCTATTTGTGTCCCTCTTCCTCTCTCTCTATCTTCATCTTTATCTCTATTTTTCTCTTTCCCCCTCTATCTCTAGACATGTCTCCCTCTCTCTACCCACCCATCTCCCCCTCTTTGTCTCACTCTCCCTTTTCATAGACCTATATATCTATATCTCTTTCACTCACTATCTGTACCTCTATATCTCTCCCTCTCCTTGCCTCTCTCTCTATATATCACTATCTCTATCTTTATCTTTTTATCTATTTCTCTCATTCTTTCCCTTTCTCACTTTATATATTTATCTCTTTTACCTCTATCTATCCCTCTCTCCTCTCTCTTTATCTATCTGCTATCTCCATACCCTCTCCTCAATCTCCATGTCTATCCCTCCCACCCCCTCTCTCTCTCTCACCCCCTCTACCTCTCCCTCTCTCTCCCTCTTCTCTCTATTGGAAACATAATATGGGCCTATTGGTAATGGAGCCTGATTATCTCCCTAATGTAGAGGTTTTGATTTTGTCTTGTTTGAATCTCTATATGTGGGATTTGAAGCAATTACTTCTCCATTGAGATCTTTGGTGTACAAGCAACATCATTTGATAAATGACCTACCATTCAACCACACAAACATATGAAAAAAAAAATATATTTTTTTCCCCTAATTGACCTTCCACACCTTTTCGGTGTATCCATTGCACACCAAGGTGCAATTGCTAGTATTAATCCAATCCAAAGAAAGATCACATGAATCCACAAACAATAAACAAGGAAGGAAATAATCAAACCAACATGGTGGATGATTATGAGAGTGGTAGGCCCCTCACGTCAGGATGGGTATAGTTCGGGTCAAACACGGATATCCACGATTGAGGAGCCGCCTCGAAGTCAACAAAAGTCTGTGAGTTGTGGTCAAACACGGATTGAAGTGACTTTGCGAAATGCAAACTAGTCTTTACGAGGATTCTCTTGAGTGAACAAAATCTCTACTGTGTTACGAGAATATTACCGAAAATTAGGCCAACGATGTTGAACAATTATTTTATGATGTTGAAAATTAGGCAAATAAAGTTGAACAATTATTTTATCCACACTTTGTGAGAAAGTATGGATGTGAGTTGTGTGAATAAGGCCAACGATGTAAGAAGGAAAAGAAAATTCTACGAAACCGTGCATAGGGACGGGCCTACTCTACTACGTGACGTTTCCTAGTAGCTTCCTATCATGAACAAAAGAAAAACACAAACTTAGATATTGAAGTATTTTGTTACTAAATTCTTATTAAACTTAACTTTTGCAAAGACTTCCTGTAAATTGTTAGAGAGACCCGCAATGGATGGACTTGAACTTTTCGTGTTCGTGAAAATAAAATTCTAACAGTTTATTTTGCATAGATAGGGATCCTCAACACTTCTAGAATGTGGAAAAAAGGAGAACTAATCTTGATGTACGTTAAAGAATAATTATTTTTAAATAAGTCAATGACATTTGTGGAGGATAGGATTTTAAGTGTAATGATGAAATTTTTCAATTTTTATTAAGTTTTAGCTTTCTTTTGATTGGATGATTCAATATAATTATATAATAACATTTACATTTATATCCACACATTTGTCTAAGGTTAATTCTTAGTAATGCAAAATTGATCCCAATTTTAAATTTTTAAAATTCAAATCTTAACATTCTGGTACCTTTTCACTAGCAATTATGAGCTAGATTAGTAAATGATATATAATATTAAATATATATTAATTAATTTTCATCAATCAAATGTTAAGTAAAATTTTAATATATTTTTAATTATTAATTAAATATAAAAAATTTACACATAATTTTATTGGTAAGTAAGTCTTAAAGAATATACTTTAGATAGATCTGTTACTTTTTTTTTTCACTTTTTTAAAATCTACATTATTTATCGCACGCCGTATATACTTTAAAATCTATATACTCAACCCATAAAAAATAGAACATAGTGAATCTTATAAACTATAATATTTTATAGCAAGTATAATTAAATATTTTTGCACTTTATATATATACACACACACACACATACATACATATACATATACATATACACATACATATACACACATATATATAGATATATTCATATATACATATATATATATACAAATATACACACATATATATGTATATACATGCACATATACATATATATATACATACATACATACATACATACATATATATACATACATACATACATACATACATACATACATACATACATATACATACATACATACATACATACATACATACATACATATGTATATATATTTATCCCCAAAAAATCTTGTTATGGGTGGTATGGATCCCTAACATTGGAAGGTGACTAATGAAGATCCTTTTTCCTAGCCTTGTGAGACATTTGTCGCATCTAGAGATCCTATTTGTATTTGATCAATGAGATACACCTCCACTACCACTAAATTGATAAAGAGAAGAAAACAATGGAGGACAAGACTGAAAAGATCAAGATAATCGTCCCTCTTTTGAATCAAAGGACCTCAAAAAAAGACCCCCTCAAGTGTTGTGTTATTATATTGAAAAAATCCTAGTTAAGAGACTGGACTATAGGTCTTGCCCCTACCTACATTGTTGTTTAGTTGTAGGAAGTGATAGATTGTTGGATAGAAAGTACAAAGATAGTTGGCCCTATATATGGTAGCGGCCTACACAGAGTTAATAATGTCTTGAGTAGTGGGGTTAATGGGTTTATAGACCTACATTCATTTGATGAAGGATCAATGAAAGTGGGGGATGGAGCATGGATTGAACCATAGTAAACTATAGTCAATAAAGATAGACAAAGAGAGATGGAGGCATTTGAATTGATGGGGATTCTAGGAAAAAATCTATTTGGGTTCATTGGTTTACCTCCAAGGGAACAAGCTTCAACCCTCTAAGGAAACGGTGGCGTGCATGTGTGTGTGTGTGTGTGTGTGTGTGTGTGTGTGTGTGTGTGTGTGTGTGTGTGTGTGTGTGTGAGAGAGAGAGAGAGAGAGAGAGAGAGAGAGAGAGTATATTTACATGTATGTCAAGTGTAGAAATATGGTGGATGTCAAGAAAGTGTTAGGAATTGCATGCAAAAAGTATCAATTAAATGTAAATAAATATTAAACAAAGGAATGAAAAACATAGAAATAATAACAGCAAGAGACAATATTTAGCGTGGTTCACCCAAACTTGGGCTACGTCCACCAACATAGAGTCCAATATTATTATCCAGTAAATCAAACCAATTACAACCAGTAATCCCTGCAGCTCAATACCACTGCAAATGCTACAATACAATGTCAACGAAAACCCTAATCCTTAGCCTTTTATCAAGACTTATGTTGGTTACAAAATAGAGTTTTTTTATGTTAGGAAATAAAAAAAATAACAACTGACGCCTTTATAAAATAATTAAAAATTGTGAGAGGTTTCGGGGGCGCTGCCCCTCGACCCTGCCCTGTATCGCGATAGAGGGTGCTACCCCTTCACCCCGTTAAATAATTAGGGGGAAACCGTGTCGATAAAAGTGGGAAAATTTTAACCTCTGAATCTGATTAAGCTCCACATAACAAAAAGTATTTGATCAAATGAAATAATGAGAAATTATATGGAATATGAATATTACATTGTATAGACGTGTTTTCTCTCAAATTAGTCACATCATTTCATCCAAACCATAAAATATGAGGAATTTTGAATACATGCCTCTTTTATCATGAATTTTCATAAAAAAATAATATTTCATAAAATATGATTAATAAAATCACACTTACACATAAACAAATGACAATTTAACATATTTTACAAACTTTGATAGCCTAGAATAAATTTAACTATATTACATACACCTACTCATCCATAAATCAATCAAACCATATCACTCTTTGTGTCATAAAACAACAATGTAACTTAAAAATAATTTAGCTAAAAATGTACTTCGTTATATAGACAACAAAGAAAAACATTAACTCTTTAAACTCTTTAGTGCTCCACACTTCATTATGTATATTATTAATCCAATCCAAAGAAAAATCACATGAATGGACAAACAAACATAGTGAATGATTATGCGAGTGGTAGGCCCCTCACGTCGTGCCGTGATGGGTCTAGTTTGGGTCAAACACGGATATCCACGATTGAGGAGCCGCCTCCAAGTAAAAAAAATAGTCTGTGCATTGTGGTCAAACACAGATTGATTGGAAAACATCATCTAAAATGTAGACAAGTCTTCACAAGGATTTTCATCACTGAACAAAATCTCAATGTGTTCCTAGAATATTATCGAAAAATAAGGCCAATGATGTTGAACAATTATTTTATGATGTTGAAAATTAGGCAACTAACGTCGAACAATTATTTTATCCGCACTCCGTGACAAAGTATGCATGTGAGCTGTGTGAATAAGGCCAACGATGTAAGAAGCAAAATAAAGTTCTACTCTACTACTTGAAGCTTACTAGTAGTTTCCAATAATAAACAAATGAAAAACACAATACTTAGATATTGAAGTATTTTGGTACTAAATTCATATTAAAGTCAAGTTTTGCAAAGACTTCTTGTAAGTTTGCAGAGAGATTCGCAATGGATGGACTTAAACTTTCCGTGTTCGTGAAAAATATAATTCTAACAGTTATTTTGCATAGAGGGGGTCCTCAACACTTCTAAATGTGGAAAAAAGGAGAACTAATCTTGATTTGAAACTATTTTAAACATATGTTAAGAATGATTATTTTTAAATAAGTCATTGACATTTTTGGATGATAGGATTTTAAGAGTGAAATGATTGAAAATTTTCAATTTCTATTTAAGTTTTATGGGAGAGGGGCTCATAGTGGAGCACCCTAACTTTGTGTTTCTCAAAATCTTATGTGGAAATTTCAAATCACCCCTAATTTTGCACAATAGTTTATTCGACAACTCACATGCTTCTATATTTCATTTTAGGGCCATATCATCAAATATGGTGCCACATCAGCATGCTTTTTGTTGAGGTATCCAAAAAGACCCCAAAAAAGGTGAGACCGGTAGTGATGCACTAAGTCATGTTTTATTGGTGCGCTGATGTGACATCACATGATTTGTCAGTTTGTGTACTTTATGGATAAAAAGTGTTTTGTAATTGGATATTAAGGTGCTCCACCATGGGGTCCACTAAGGACTACTTCTATCCCCACTATTGGACCCTGCTCCACTATGGGCCCCACTCCCCTAGCTTTCTTTTGATCAGATGATTCAATATAATTATATAATAGCATTTGATATATTTTTATATTATATTTCATTTATAATCTTATGTCTTTTTTTAATCTTTATTTATTTATTTGTACTTATTTTATACATTTGATCTTCTCCCATTATTATTTACTATGATATATATGTCATTATTATTCACATATTGTATCTACATTTACACTCATATCCACACATTTGATTCATATATGAAGGCCAATGATATATTGTCTAAGGTTAATCCTAAGTAGTGCAAAATTGATCCCAAATTCAAATTTTTGAAATTTAAATCTTAGCATTCTTGCACCTTTTCACTAAGCATTATGAGCCAACTTAGTAAATTTAAAGACTTTCATTTCTTCAAATAATTAAGAAAGGGAATGGTAAATGATCACAAGTAGAAAATCAAAAGAATAAGGAGCATTTAGTATAGGAACATTTTGTTATTGTAAAATATTCCATTGTATATTCTCTCATGGATATTTCCTTTCTAGAGATAAGTTTTCTTAGGTGTGTCGTTTATCCTTTCTCTTCCATGGAGTTTGCATGTTGCTTTTCAAGAAGGCGATTGTTCTCCTTTGCATTTTAAATGTGCACCTTTTTTATGTGTGTATTAGTTCCATATTATTACAAGTTATTTCATCCTTTTGTGTTATCTTTTGTTTGCATTATTTTGTTTTTTCTATAAAGCTTTCAAGGCATGTGATTGCTATTCTTTCATTGCACAACCTATATTGACAATGAAATCGTTGTATTTTGATAAAATCTACATTGTATCAAAGCTTTTAGTAGAAATTGATTGGTAGTCTAGAGCATTATTTGTTGGATCTATTTATTTTTTGATAATAGTAGTTGCATATAATTTTTGTTTTATGGTGTATTTTATCCATAAAATTGTACATAGAGGGTTTGGATTTACCATTTGGCCAATTCAAAAAAATTGTAGGCTACATCAACTATGTTGTTGTAGAGATTTTGTTGAGTAGTGAAATAAATTTTCTTTTCAGAGGGTGTGTATTGGTGTTTCCTTTCGCTTGTGTAGAAATTTTATCTTTCTATATGTTCTTTATATATAAATGTGTTTGTAATAGAGAGCTAAGGGGATTGAAAGGCCTAAACTATGCATTGTAAATCTGTGGCATGCAAACCTTGCACTATGATAACACTTGTCATTTTTCTTATGCCCATCTAGTGAGTTGAAAGGCTCACATTACAAGGTTAAATATTGGTGGTTGGATAGGGAGTTTGAAGAAGCATTTGCAAGCTACATGCATTTTCCTAGGTGTGACATATGTTTGTTGCTTATTGAAAGCTTGTTAAAGAGGAGTGAGTTCATACTTTCTTTTTGTATGTGATTGTGTAGGTAGGTGTCCCCTTTCAAATTTAAAGGCACAAATTTGAAAGTGTAACTAAATAGGAAAGTAGGACAAATTATAACTATTAATAACTTTTGATTGGCTACTCCAAATTGAGAGTTGTTTTTTTTCCAAAATTGCTTATTTCTCCAAGCCTTTTTTATAGAGAATGTTTTCACACTAATATTATAAAGTGTCATTTTTTGTTCCAATTGGACAAGCCTAAGAAATAAAATATAAAGTGTCATGATCCACGGGTCAATAGTTTTAACCTCCTTTAAAAAGGTGACTTATAATTTTAAAGTACAAAATTAGGAAACATGTGTCTAAGAACTAATCTGTGGGATAGGGTGTTAGTTGTTCATGCATATCCACTCGACTTATAAAAGGGCCATTTTTTATGAGTTTTTTGGGGCATTATATACAAGTATTTTTTAATCATAAACTGAGATAAAGTTACAAATTAGTTAAGGGATTAATCTATATTATTCAATAATGGGGACAAGAAATTATCCCTCTATCATTACTTTGGATGAAGGAAACTACAAGTCCTAGTGCAATGGAATTTTAAAGCACTTCTAATGGGTTCATTTGTTGCCACATTTGTATGGGCTTATTCTTGAACTAAGTACATGTTGGCAAGAATTTGTAGGAGAAATATAAATGATCATGTCTTAGGACTAATTAGTTTAAGTGTTGGGGATCACATATCATGGTCTCAATCATACATTGAGTGTCCTCACACTCTCTAGAATACACCATGAGAAATGTATGGAGATCCCAATGAACCTTTTTTCTTATATGATCATGTTATGGACATACTTATTGAACCCTTGATGATGTTGATAATCCTTTGTATGATAATGATACTAAAGAGGAAATTTATTATTGGTAAATTCTTGAGTATCTTAATGATATAGAGACATATCCTCTTCCTTCTCCTCTTCCTACACTTCAAGCATTGCCAATTATTCTGCCATCTCCACCTACCATTTTGACAAAGATCTTGGATTCTTCACATGTTACTTTACATTATTTCTAGTAGGTTCACACAAGTTGTCCTCTTGATCAACAAGATATCATCTTTGTAGGGATTCATCTTTTTTTGTAGAATCTCTCATTCTTGATCTTGATGAGAAATTAAATATCTTTTCTTTGATAAAAAACTCTTTTGTCGTTACACTTGTTACTATTATAAAGTTTAGAGAGGCTTCATTGAGGACTTCTAGATTTTTTTTATAGGAGGAAATATTGTATTATTTTTACTTTAGCCACATGGAATGCATTGGCATTCCACATCCATACATACTAATTCCATCATACATTCCAATTCAATGGGAATTTAATAGTTTGAAAACTCAGAGTTTCTATCTTCCAAAAGGAAGCTCGACAACATTTTTTGTAAAGGAACTTTCTATAGCATATTTCATGTGATATTTTTTGTTGACTTTCTTTCTCTTCTTTTTGGAGGGACAAATTGGCGCTATCTTGTAGGGATTTCAATACTATCATCTTTAGGTTCTTTTTATGTTACATCTAGTACACTTCTATATATTTTTCTCTTTTAGGGGGTTTTTTCCCACTTGGCTTTCTCCTTTTCTCCATTTTATGATATATTATACTATACTTGGGTACCTCAACATGCCTAGTTATTGAGATTCAATTTCTTTATGTGCACCGAAGCTTTACTTAAGGAGGACCGTGTTAGTCTAGAATATTCCATAGATTTTCCTTTTTTGTAGATTCTACCTCTTACCCTTTCTCTTACATGGAGTTTGTATGAATTTTTTTTAAGGTGGTGATTGGCCTCCTTTTCACTATAAATGTACAACTTCTTATGAGTTTCCTAATTCCATATTATTACAAGTTATTTCATCTTTCTATGTTATATTGTCTTTTCTAAATAGGTTGTATGGAATGTTCGATTGTTAGTTTTTCTTTTCCTAATATATATATTAATAAACAATCTAGTGCATATTGGTAAAATCCACACATTTTAATTTGGATCTTAAATGAAATATTAGTCTCCATTAGAATCATAATTTGGCATATTCTTTACAATAATTTTATCATAATTGTGAATTCTATCCCAAAAGGAGGTTAACATAAGAGAACTTGACCCTAGCAATTTGGAAACTTAAAGGAATTTTGAAATATTATAATTCTTATAATATTTAGATTTCAAAATCAAGTTGAAGTAGTTTTTATGAGTATTAATTAAACTTAGTAGATAGTTTTATTTATAAATCATTTTTATAGAGCAGATCTTCCCATGACACTCAGGTTTAACCCCAAGGAGCTTAGATATGACCCACAAAGATTTGTGGGTCTATTGAGAACCAAAGACATTAAATATATAGACTAAGAGAATTTATTATGTACCTTAGTGATTATTTTACACACCATCAATAGTATACTACACGATAAACTTAGAGGTTATAATATTAGGATTTGTGTAGTCCACTTGTGCCTAGCATAATTCTTAATTAAGTTATACAATTAGTTGACCTAGGTGATATCTAAGAAATAAATATGGTATATATGGGAGTTGGTGGTTAGTTTATGATCATAATATTGCGAACTTTTTTCTTATTCTAAATACTTTTACAGGTTTGTCCTCTTGATTTTTCTTATTATTTTAAAAAATTATCAAGTAAATTTTTAAAATATTTCATATTATATTCTTCTCTTTTGTAAATCATTTCATTACAAGTGGTATTAGAGCATGGTATTGACATCTAGATGGTAAGAAACAAGCCACTCTTTTTAATTCAGAAAGTTGAATTGTGAATTGCATATCTCTCCCAATTTTATAAATTTTTATTTTTTAAATTTTTGGAAGGGGTGATCAAAGACATATCAAAGCTACTATGGTAAAGCATTGAGGTCATCTAGGAAATTTAAAGGAATTGATATGAAATTATGGTTTCCACCAAAATAGATTGTATGTTTGTAAAACATTTAAATTTTTAAATTGTGGAGTTTTGAGAAAGGACACATTAATACACCTATAGTCCCAATTTGATGTCATTTGGATTTACTTGTAGTAAGTTATTGAATTTTTGGAATTATTCATATATTTTCTCTATAGCTTACAACTTTTGGATTTAAAAAATGGAAAGCTTGAAAAAATCATTAGTGGTCTAGTATAAAATTTTAATTTTGTGGTGAAAATAATTTTGAAATCATTTAAACAATGCTTAGTTAATTAAAAAATAGGGGATACCCTATCAGGCCTCAACATTGTTGGGATAATGTCTCTCAACCTTGTAATTACATAAAATACTATTGATACATAAGGTATTGTTGATACATCGGCAATGAGGGACCATTCATGATTAGGTCTTAGATCTAACAACTACTATTTTATTAGCTTGAATTTCCCTAGAAGGTAACCCTATTTTTTATGATCTTGTATTGTATTGCGATTGTGTATTGTGATGTATTTTAAGAGTATGATAGTAGTCATGTTGCCTCTGTTGAATGCACAAGACAACTGAGAGGGGGGTGAATCAGTTATACCTTAAAATTTCAAAATCCTCTCAAATGTTTAGATCCACATTAATCCAATTAACCCAAGTTGTTAGAGTGTTTTATCATGAAAGAAAACAATAGAAACTAAATCAAATAAATACCATGCACAAAGAGACACAAAATTTATGTGGAAAACCCAAGATGGGAAAAACCATGGTGATATTAACTGACAATATAAAGTAATATCAATATCAAATACAATAGGGCTCACTAACCAAGAAAAAGAAATGCTCACTTCCAAAGGCTCACTACTAGAATAGAAAAGAAGATAGAGAAGAATGTTTCATAGAGAAATACATCTCAATGCAACAGGAAAATCCACCACAATGTCACCAGTTGACACCTTTGTAGTCTTTCTAAAGAATTGTAGACACCTTCTACTATCTATATTTAGTAATCTAACACGTGAAAGCTCATAATGCAAATTATAAATTCACACTCTAACACTCTACAATTCACATCATTCACATCTATCTTTTCTATCTTCTCATCCCTCAACAACTCAAATCTTATTTATACCATCCTCAACCTTGAAAGAATTCTCTAAGGTTGACTATGCATCTCAATCATGCAAATTCAAAGTAGGTTGGCACCAAAACATTCCTGTGGTTTGAAAGGAATGAAGGTGGACCACAAATCACCTTAGCTAGGACCTAAATCCACTCATACATACCACAACACACTTCCACAAAGTTTGCAAGTAGTGTAAACACCTAAGGTCAATCGTTACCTGTGTAAACACCATTAAACTTTTAAGTACATGCTTCCTTTGATCCAAAAACAACTCATAGACAATAAATGTTACCTATTTGTACAAAATTTGAAATATTCCATAAGCACCCTATAATCCATCAAACTCCACAACAAATTTCACCTAAAGAATGTACACACCCAGTACACTCAAAAACTCTACCATACACTATAACTCAAGAAAATGATTTCCAAAGCACAAAACTACAAACAACTTAAACTAAAGAAATATACCAACATTATAATCATTCCTTCAAATCTGTAAGACTTGAAAAAAATTGTGGAGAAATATGGAGAAAAAAGTGTGATTGTCTAATTCTCTATTTCTGATATTTATTTCAAAGTGCATCTTAATTGAACTATAATTGAAAAATTAAAAAGTGTATTTGCATTCTTCCCTGAGGTATTGACATTTAGGAGAGTTGTTTCTGCATCTAGATTTCCTTACATAAACCCTAGACCAAAAGCATGAAAAAATGAATGCTAACATCTCCATTAACATCAAGACCTACAAAATACCTTCTAGAAAGCTCTCAAAAAACCCACCACGACTCTGGCACTGAATTTTCCATTAGATCCACTGCTCTCTCATCCATCTTTTGTCATCATGCCAACAAACTCCTTTGCGTGATTTGCACTTTTGACATTAGTGACAACTATATGTTCTTCTGCATAGGATCAACACACTTCTCTAATCTTCTTTTACAATTAATGACAAAATATTCCAACAATGTTTGGGTGCAATAGTAGAAAGATAAATTGATGAATGCATGAGGCTTGAACAAGAAGTGGTAAATCTTAGATTAGATTTGGAGAAGGAAAGAATTTTTTTAGATACATTTAAGACAAGTTCTATAGTACTTGATGAGTTAATTACAAGTCATAAATCATCCAAAGAAAAAGGTGAATTAGGACTTGAAGAAGGTGAAATCTCAAAAGAAGCTTAGACACCTAATGAAAAAAGAAGAATATCGAAGATAAGAAGAACAATGGAAAGATCTAGAATAAAAAAAATAATGCTATAAGACCCCTGCTCAGACAACCAAATGCTCAAAGGTACCCATGTTTCAATAGTTTTTGTTACTCTTGCAATACATTTAGACATAGAGAAATGGAATGTAGAAGCATAAGGAATTAGAATGTTTCATATTTTACTAGTCAATGCTTTACATGCAAAATATTTGGATATAGAGAAAATGAATGTAGAAGTCAAATGATGAATGGATATAACAATGGTAGAATGAATCAATCTTTCAATGGCTATTGCAATACATGTTATGGATTTGGAAACAAAGCTATTCAATGTAGATCCAAAATGAATGGAAGGAATAATTCTTAATGAAATGTCATATGCAAAAATTGTAGCAGGCCTGGACATACTGCTAAATTTTGTAGAAGCATAAACACAAGGAACAATAATCTAATAAACAAGAATGAACCACTCAAAAAGGTTGATTTAGTTGAAGTAAATAAGGAAATGGAAAATATTTGGAGAAAGAAAGAAGAGATTGAGAACAAAGAAGAATCTATACCATCCTTCAATGCAAATGTTTCCTCTAGTTACTAAGCTGAATGATTGTCTTAGGGGGACCTTTAATGTATATCTTATATCTCCTGCCAAAGTATAGGTGCTAAAGCCACAACACGAAGATATGTGATGAAGAATAGATTGATTGATCTATTGGAGATGATTTTTTAAGGTGATATGCTAATTCAAAGATTCATGGAGCTTGAGAAAGTGATTGTGTATAAGTTTTATGTTTGATAGCTTTATGGGATAAGACATTTATTATAGAATTAGGTCAAATCGAAGGGTTAAAAGTGAATTTTATAAGGAAAATATATTTCATCAAAAGTATTGAAAGGATAATAGAGGAGAAACAAGTGAATTTGAAGAGTTCAAAGAATTTCCAAGTTTCAAAGAATAAAAACCCTAGTTCATTGAGTAGAGTAAAAGGTATTTAGCAATCCTTGCATTCCCTAGTTTTCTAGAATTATTGTTTGAAGGAAACTTGAATACATTTTACTATGGAAACATTGAGGGTTTTAGACATTTCATAGAAACCACAACCTAAGATCAAAAGATACTCCACTAGAGCCATCAAAGATGACCATCTAAGAACATTTTCACATATACCTTATGGGGTTTTTGCAACCGAAGAAATTAGGGAATATATTCATGGTAGTATGGATGAAAAATCTCTCAAAAAGTTAGTGGACCTATGGATGAATGAGTTAGTTGGAAATGATTATGCTTTAAAACCAAATTGAAAATTCCTAACTGAGAAGAAATTAGATTTATAGCAATGATTTCCCAATTTTATCTACGATGAGAAGTATATATTAGAATGGCCCTTAAAAGAATTCATGACTAATTTATGTGGATTGATGGTCCTCATATGATTACTAAGGAAGTTATTAGAGAATAACTGGTTTATGGTCTTGAAATATGTCAAGAACAATGATGTAATGGAGAGAGCAGGTGCTACATTTGATTAAAGAGCCCTCATAGTACATCCTATTAGGAGTTGATAGTTAGATATGTAGCTATGCTTATTGGATACAAGATTTACTATATCAATAATGACAATTCAGTCTCTGCCACCACAATTCATGTAGCATTAGACATGGTTGATAGCAATGTTGATTATGACCTCTATGAGTTTCTTTAGAAACAATTGATGGAGAGCTTGAAGGAGATTAAGAAGAAGTGTGTGCTCAAATATGACACATTGGTGATGTGTTTTATTTTCTTCTCAAGATAATTTCTTATGGTTGGTAAAGTTAATTAGTCAAGTACAAGGACTATAGTACACCAAAAAAATATTATATGAGAGGTCTTGGAAATTTGAATGCTCACTATGATACCCTTGCAATTTTCTTTGTATTAATTCAAAGAAGAGTGAATGAGAGAGAATTTCAAAGAGTGTTGTTGGAAAATATAAGAATGACATCACTTTCCTAGTCTCTGTATATTTTTGTATAATGGAAGTAGTTGAACCTATAATCATTTTGGTTTTGAAACTAGGTTATGAAGTATCAGAGGCAGAAGTTTTTGGTTGTGTAGAAGTGCTACTAAATATTCCTAAAGACCCCAGTAGGCCAAGGTATGAGATATATGAAGAAAAATAAATGGAATTTCACCTAGAATTCAAGAAACCTACTATGAGAAAGGATTTTTACAATATGGTTGATATTTATGCACAAGAAACTATTCTTTCAAAAGAAAAGGTTAGATATGTTAGACCTAGAGCTAGAGTTGATATGAGTGCAACAAAAGCCTTCTGAAGCTCCAAGAGATCAAGTAGATCAACTACCACATCCCTTATTGCTATTGGTGAGAAGAGGAAATCCAAAGATAGTCCTCTGGTAAGGGAAAATCCCCTCTGATAGTTCATGCCACCAAGGTAGAAGCAAAGAAAATTGCCACCATAGGAACCCCTATTACTACAAGAAGAAGAGTGAAGCAAAAATATTCAAGAGAAAAGGAGATTGGCATCAATATTTCTGAGGAATAAGAATTGGAAGAGGACGAAGGTCCTTTAATTAGAAAAAGAAAGAGAATTCATATTACAGATATAGATAGTGAGGAGGAAGTGGAGAAAGAGAAGCAAGGATTCAGAATATAGAAGAGGGAAAAGGTGAAGGTGTAATGATGGAAATTGTATGCTCTTGGTAATGGTACAATTACTCACCTAATTTGGGAATAATTAATGTTAAATGAGCCTAATGTTGCCTTGATCTAGTGTTGTAATGTGTTGTAAACATTCACATTCGATTTAGGGCCCTTCTAAGCTAAATAAACCTAACTTTTCCATAATTTAGTGTTGTAAATGTGAGATGAGGATATTAGTATTGGTTGAATTACACTTGATCCATGAAGAATCGAAGCATAACAGAGCCAATAATATTGGAATCTCAACAATATTATTCAAATGAAATTGAAACTAAACATTTTATCAAAACCTAACATGTACTAAATTATGAAAGCTTTTAGAAAACATCTACTCTAATCCATCTAAAACTTATCCCATTGTGGAATTGGTGTTGTGTTGATGTGGAACAACGGCCCTTTCCCAATCCCATGATCAGTGAACCTGCTTTAGTCAATTCTATGGAAGAGAATCGATGAAACCATTGTGATTGATGTATGAAAACCTAGTTTATGCTAAAATGAACATGATGCAAGATAAGTTACCATGATTTTATGCTAAAAATGATCTAATTATGCTAAAATGATCTAATTAAGCTAATCTAAGCTAAATCTATGCTAAAAGATGGATGCATGGAAGCCATTAATGGATTCTCTAAGATATTATGCAATTACAATTAACTAAGTTAAGCTAAACAATTAATAAATATGAGTGTGAGTGCGTATGAGATTCAAAAAAATAATTTTGTAATTGAAAGATGGATCCTTTTGTCTCCAAATAGTGACCTATTTATAGGAGAGCAAATGAGGAATAAAGGGTGAAGATTAAAAATATTAATCAACAATTCAAGATTAAGGGGATGAGAAGCATGGATCATGAATTCTCATCAACGGATGATAATACATGATAGGATTTAATCAAGGGTTCACAATTGCTTCAAACAAACACACTTTTGACCTACTCACACAGGTCAAAGGTGACTTGTTCAAAAGGTCACAAGCTAACTTGCACATGAAGTTTTCTAAAAATATCCCTTTTTCAAATGATGGAGGAATAAGAATATTCTTTTGGAATATTCTCAAAGGTGAGGAAAAAAGGAAATTTTCAAATTAAAACAAAGTTTTAATTGTGTAAAAAAAGGGATAAGGAATATTCCCTATGCTTAGAGGAAAGGCTAGTTTAATTGCTTGGAATTAAACAAGGTTTAATCATGCAATTAGGGGAATGAATGGGGGAGAGATGAAATGATATTTAATTAAATAACTTAGGGTTATTTAATTAAATAAGATGAACTAGGAAATTAAATTAATTATTTTTATGTATTTAATTTAATGAGATGAAATGTTAGTGCGAAGGGGGATGAATTAAGTTTATTAAATTAATTAGGTCAATAGATGAAAAATGATGTAATTAACTAAATAGCTAGGCTAAGTAAATTAATTGAAGAAAAAAGAGGATGGGTTGAGAATAAATGATGTTAGTAAATCTATTTTGAGTGCATGATATTGATTAGGACATTTTTCAGTGTTTACATTTTTCCCCTCTTTGAAGCGAGGTACCTGCTGCTTCAGTTCAAAGAATAACATTTTTTAGATCAAAATTGTTGCTTAAATAAAAAAATAAAAATTCTCTAATTTTTTAGATGCCCCAGTGAAAGGATAGAGTTGATTCCCTACCCCCTTGAGAAATCAAGCAAAACTTTTGAATTTTGGGTTGATTTCTTGATAAAGGTTAAAGGCTGCCCCAAGGGTCCAAAAAGGCTATGGGATGTAAGAATTATGCCAAAAACACAAAAAATGATGTAAAATTAGGTCTAGTTTGGAAAAATTGGTGAAAATTATGATAAACCCTATCTTTAAGCTTAAATTAGGACAAAAAACCCTAATTTTCTAGCTTAAATAGGCCAAGAAGGGTCAATTTCAATTTATTTGTGCATTCACTTGAGAGATTCTTGCTATTTTGAGCTCTGACCCTCTGATGAAATGGCATACTGATAGCTTCCCAGACACATCTCCAAACGAGTTCGAGAGCTCCAACAACTTCCAGGCACAAGACCACTAGTATGTAACTCTGAGCTTGATTTGAAATTTGAATTTTCAACACATTTATGATGCTTTGATATTTAAACTTCAGTGGCGTGGCTATATAGTGACACTGAAATTGAAATTGGTAATGCCTAGATAAATTATAACGATCCATATTTATATGGCGATGCTATTCACAATTTAAAATTAGGGTTTCTAATTTTAAATGGAGACACATACTTGTTTGGTGACACAATTGCCAATTTAGAAATTAGGGTTAGGGTTTTCCATAGGTTAAATCACAACATCAACTTATTTGGTGATGGTTTCATCAATTTGTAATTTTAAATGTAGTGAATCTATTGAAAACAGTGATGCTTTTGTGATTTATGAGCTTATAAATATCAAATTGAGTTAAATTTCCTTGATTTCTTGATGTTGTCTGCTTCATGGGTGCAAGAGGTCTTCCCACCGCTGATGTCGTAGGAGCATAGGCCCACTATTTTAGAGAGATTAGGAAATTTGTCAAAGTTATGCCAAGATCACTTGAGAGAGATCAACCTTTGGTATATTTCCTATGCCCCTATGATTTAGACACATCTTGTGATGATGACAACTCTATGCAAGAGATGGCACAACGATACCTTGTCCTTCCACCTTCTGATAGGTGAGGCGATGTTGACTCTAGAGGATGTTTAGTAGATTCTTCTTTTGCCCATTCATGGAGATCATGTGATCTATGATACTGATGTCGGGTTTGATTCCTACCTTGAGGTCATGGAGTTGGATCATATTGTGTTGGTTACATCATAGATTGACCTCGAGTCATACAAAAGTCATGTGTCAACCTTTAGATTGATCGTCACAACCATTGCTACGCCCTTAATATTGGTGTACATCATCTTATGCATAGTCAACTTGTGGATATTTTAACTCCTAATTAAGTCATGTTATCATTATTATATTAATATTTAGTTGGTTGGGTCGGCCTAGGTTATATCCTAGGCATAAATAGGTATATATATAGGAGGTTGTGAGTCTTATTTCATCATCATGTTGTGAAGTGTGTTCTCATTAGAGATATTTGGAGGATTTCCCCCTCGAAGTGGCCTGTTATTCTTAGTTATTATCAATTATTTTCAGCATATTCATGTCATATTCTTCTATTGTGCAAGTTATTTCATAACAAGTGGTATCAGAGCATGATCTTGGCACTATAGAGGCAATATTTTTTCTCAATATTGAAGGAGATTTTGGGAAAAGCATAACTTTCAATTTTGGGTGAATTTTTTCCTAATTTTTAAAGGGTTTTTGAAGGACATATTAAAGAAGCTATAGTCCAAATTTTAGAAGAATTGGAGTATAATTGAACGAATTATTATAGAATTAGGGTTTTTACACAATTTATTTAGAATCTGCATCTCTCACATCTTGCCGAATTGGAGCCTAATTTTTATTGGGTTTTTGAATAAACACTAAAGGAGATTACACTAAAAAGTTTGGAGGAATTGAAGCAAAAATAAGAAAGTTATTGAAAAATTAATGTTTTCACAAATATCACTCTCAAGGCTCCAAATCTGCTTATTTTTTGGAAAAAAATTTTTAGGTGAGAGTTATTTTGGCCCTAGTAAGTTACAGTAATTTTTTTAGATAATTTAAGTTTCATTTGTGTGATTTATTTCAAAATTATTGACTCCCATCATGGCAACAAGGGGAAAAAAGAATGTTATCACTCCGAGGAAGACTCCTGATAAGGATGGGATAACAATAGAGGATGTTACTCCTAATGAGGAAATCAGTAAGGTCAAGGAAGAAATTTCTTCAATGAAGATGGATATGTGTGACCTAAGAGGAGATATATCGGATATACAAAACATGTTAAGTGCCTATATGACTGAACCAAGAAAGGAGTTCTCAAGCAACCAAGGTGAAAATTTCAGGTTAGCTAACAATGACACAAGTTTTAATGCTCCTATGGGATATAGGAATTTATTTCCCAAGGTGGATATGTACAATTTTGATGGCAAGGATCCTCTAACATGGATAAATGAAATGGAGAAATTTTTTGAAGCACACCAAATCCCAAATGAAGAAAAGGTCACAATGGATTCCCTATATCTAGAACTAGATCAATTCATTTGGTATTGTTGGCTTTGTACTCATCAAAGGAAAAAGGGTCTCACCATATCATGGTTAGTTTTTACGGAGGAACTCCAAGCACAATATAGCAATAACGTGATAGACAACTTCTTCATCTAGCTTGCTAAACTTCAACAAACAGGATCAGTTAACGATTATATTTAGCAATTCCAAAATTTATCCTTAAGAGTGGATTCAATTATAGAGGATAATTTGAATGATTTATTCTTGGGGGGTCTCAAGGATCACATTCAACATGATGTATGCATGTTTAGCCCTAGCTCTATAAATGAGTCTTTCATCTTAGCATGACGGGTAGATGAGAAGTATTTGATTCCTAAGAAGCAAGGGGCTAATGCGACAAGAGAGAAAGGATATTTAACACAACCTAGTAGGTTGACTCCACAAAAAATTGAGGAGAAAAGAGAAAAAGGGTTGTGTTTCAATTGTGATAGAAAATATAGTCAAGGTCATAAATTCAGTGAAAAGAAATTGTTTTATATTGAAGGTCCAAGTGAGGAAGAAGAGGAGGAACCCATTCTAGAGGATGAAAGGGAGTCAAATGAGGAATCGCATGATTCTCAACCAATCATTTATTGTCATGTACTCTTAGTTTTTAGTGCTCCACAAACTCTCAAGGTGGTGAGGTTCTTAAAGAAGCAGAAGGTAACATTGTTGATTGACTTAGGTAGTACTCATAATATCATCAACAAAAAGTTAGCTACTTGTCTAAATTGTTTAATATACCTAGCTCTAGATTTTTAGATTTTGATTGCAGATAGTGGTAGAATTATTTGTTCAAGGAAGTTTCATAGCATTAAATTATCCATGGGATATTATCAACTTGATACCCCAATGTATGCAATATCCATGGGTGCAGTAGATATTGTTTTGGGATTACAATGGCTTACTACATTGGGAACGATTGAGATAAACTTCCAAGAACTATTCATGAGATTTCAATATGAAGGAAGGGTAGTAGAGCTAAGGGGGTTGAAGGAAAAATTGCCACAAATGGTAAGCTCTCATCAAATGAAAAAGTTTCTTAAGAAAGGAGTGGATGGATTTGTGGCCCACCTATGTTCATTAGAAGTGTCTCAATCTAATGCTCTTACCCATCTAGATTTGCAAGCTATAATTGATCATCACTTTGTTGTTCTTGGAGATATGCCTAAAGGAATTCCTCCTAAGAGGGATCATGATCATGCCATACAGTTACTTCTATGGAGCCAACCACCGAACATCAAGCCTTACAGGTATCCACACATACAAAAGAGTGAGATAGAAAAAATTGTTGAGGAGATGCTAGAAGAAGGAATTATCAGGCATAGCCAAAGTGCTTACTCCTTGCCTATGGTGATGGTACATAAGAAGGATGAAACTTGGTGCATGTGTCTAGATTATAGAGTGCTCAACATGTACACCATTAAAGATAAGTTTCCTATTCTAGTCATTGATGATTTGCTAGATGAGTTGAATGGAGCTATGCATTTTACCAAGTTAGATCTTAGATTTGGTTATCACCAAATTTAGATTAAGGAGGAAGATATTTGTAAGATAAAATTTTGGACTCATGACGGTCATTATGAATTTTTGGTGATGCCATTTTTCCTTACCAATGTACCATCTACATTCCAAAGTCTAATGAATTCCACTTTTAAGAAGTTCTTAAGAAAGTTTCTGCTAGTATTCTTTGATGATATATTTTTTTATAGCAAGGATTGGGAAGAATATTTGCAACATGTGGATCAATCATTACAAATACTTGAAGATCATCAACTCTATGCAAGCCATCCTAGTGTGATTTTGGTCTTATGGAGGTGGAGTATTTGGGACACATAGTTTCACATGAGGGAGTAAAGGTGGACCCTAACAAAATTAAGGCTATCATGGAATGGCCTATTTCAAAAACCATTAAGGAAATGAGGGGTTTCTTGGGATTGACAGGGTACTATAGAAGATTTGTGAATAATTATGGCCGTATTGCAGCACCCCTCACCACTCTATTGAAGAAGGACTCTTTTCATTGGAACGAGTCTATTAATACAACATTTGAGAGATTGAAGGAGGCTATGTGTACAACTCTAGTGCTTTCCACTCCTGACTTCACCAAGGAATTCATCGTGGAATGTGATGCTTCTAGAAATGGGATAGGAGCAGTTCTCATGTAACAAGGTCGACCAATTACTTTTGAGAGTCATCAATTAAAGGGTAAGAATCACCTAAAACATGTTTATGAGAAGGAAATGCTAGCAATCCTTCATGTAGCTAAACAATGGTGGAGGCCTTATATAATGGGTAGCCACTTCAAGGTTAAGACAGATCATGATAGCCTAAAATATTTTTTGGAACAAAGACTATCTTCTCAAGAGCAACAAAAATGGGTCACAAAGATGTTAGGATATGACTTTGAGATTGTATATAAGAAATGGAAGGAAAATATTGTAGCAGATGCACTTTCAAGGAAGGATGAGAAAGATAAACCTTTATTGTGTGCCCTTTCAATATTACAAGAAAATTGGGTGGACGAATCCAAAGCAGAGTGGCAAAATGATGTTATGACAAGTAATCTCATCCAACAATTAAAAAGTGATCATAGTGGTTCAAATAAGTTTTGTTGGAAGGGATATACTCTTTGGTATAAAGAGTGTTTGTATCTTTGCAAGAATTCCACTCTTAAACATGAGATTCTCACAGAGCTACATGAGTCTCTAGTTGGTGGTCATTTAAAATTTTTGAAGACATATCATCGAGTAAAACAAGATTTTTTTTGGGAAGGGCTAAAAGGTGATGAAAAATTTGTGGCTAAATGTTTGGTTTGTCAAAGGAATAAGGGGAAAAATATTCAAAAACTAGGTCTCTTGCAACCCTTATGTATTCCTAGCCAGTGTTGGGAATAGGTATCCATGGACTTCACCACAGGGCTTCCCAAATCTAAAGGTTCCTAATGTCATGATGGCAATAGTTGATCGCCTCACTAAATATGCACATTTCATTGCATTATCACATCCTTTTATAGCAATTTTAGTGGAAAAATATTTTTTGGAGAATATCCAAAAGCTACATGGTATACCTAAGGTTATTGTTAGTGATCCCGATCCTATCTTCACAACTCACTTTTTGAAAGATTTATTCTCATTTTTGGGTACTCAATTGGCTCATAGCTCTTCATACCACCCTAAATCAGATGGGCACACTAAGGTTGTTAATAAGCATTTGGAAGGATATCAAGTTGTTATTTCAATTCAGAGAAACAATCTCAATGGGTAGATTGGCTACCACTTGTAGAATGGTGGTATACCAGTTCTTTTCGTAGCTCCTCAACAATGTCTCCATTTTTGGAACTTTATGGATATCATCCTCCTTCCATCACATCATCAATAAAGGTTTCACCAAGAGTTCAAGTAGTATAGGACCAGTTGCTTCATCAACAATAGGTACTTGCAGGACTCAAGGAGAATTTAGCCATGGAACAAAATCAAATGAAACAATAGGAAGACCAACATCGTTGTGAAAGATTTTTTGTAGTTGGGGATTGGGTCTTCTTGAGATTGTAGCCTTATAAGAAAATCTCACTAAAGCAACAAAATAATAATAATAAGTTGTCTCCAAGGTATTATGGGCCATACTAAATCATGCAAAAGATAGGTAGTGTTGCCGACAAGATAGAGTTGCCACCAACAACAAAGATACATCCAGTTTTTCATGTTTCTTGTTTGAAGAAGGTAATTGGGCATAATATTCCAACTCAAACAACACTACCAGAGCTCGATGAAGAAGGAAGATTAATTTTAGAACCAAAGTGCATTCGTCAAACACACACAAAGAAGCTGAGGAATAGAACTCTCACTGAGTATCTCATCCAATGGAAGAATTTACCTATTGAAGATGCCACTTGGGAGGATGAGGAGTTCATTCACAAGAATCCCAACTTGATTAGCATTGAGGACAATGCTTCTTTGAAGAAGGGGGGCATGCTACACCCTTAATATTGGTGTACATCGAGTTATGAATAGTCGGCTTGTGGCTATCTTAAATCCTAATTAAGTCATGTTATAATTATTATATTATTATTTAGTTGGTTGGGTCAGCCTAGGTTATATCCCAGGCATAAATAGGTATATATAGGAGGTTGTTAGTCTTATTTGATCATCATATTGTGAAGTGTGTTCTCATTAGAGATATTTGGAGGTTTTCCCCCTCAAAATGGCCTATTATTCTCAGTTATTATGAATTATTTGTAGCATAATCATGCCACTCCTGACTTCACCAAGGAATTCATTGTGGAGTGTGATGCTTTTGGAAATTGGATAGGAGTAGTTCTCATGCAAGAAGGTCAACCAATTGCTTTTGAGAGTCATCAATTAAAGGGTAATAATTAGCTAAAACCTATTTATGAGAAGGAAATTATATCAATCATTCATTCATTTAAACAATGGAGGCCTTATCTAATGGGTGAAAACTTCAAGGTTAATACAGATCATGGTAGCCTAAAATATTTTTTGGAACAAAGACTATCTTCTGAAGAGTAAAAAAAATGGGTCACAAAGATGTTAGGATATGACTTTTATATTGTATTTAAGAAAGGGAACGAAAATATTGTAGAAGATGCACTTTCAAGGAAGGATGAGAAAGATGAAGCCTTATTATGTGCCCTTTCAATATTACAAGAAAATTGGGTGGAGGAAGCCAAAGAAGAATGGAAAAATGATGTTGCGACAAGTAATCTCATCCAACAATTAAAAAGTGATCATAGTAGTTCAAATAAGATTTGTTGGAAGAGAGATAGTTTTTCATATAAAGAGCATTTGTATGTTCGCAAGAATTCCACTCTTAAACAAAAGATTCTCATAGAGCTACATGAGTCTCCAGTTGGTGGTCATTCAGGATTTTTGAAGACATATCATCGAGTCAAGCAAGATTTATTTTGGGAAGGGCTAAAAGGTGATGTTCAAAAATTTGTGGCTGAATGTTTGGTTTGTCAAAGGAATAAAGGGGAAACAATTAACACACCGGGTCTCTTGAAGCCCTTATCCATTCCTAGCCAGTGTTGGGAAGAGGTACCATGGACTTCATCATAGGGCTTCCCAAATATAAAGGTCATAATGTCATCATGGTAGTAGTTGATCGCCTCACTAAATATGCACATTTCATTGCATTATCACATCCTTTTAAAGCAAGTGTAGTGGAATTTTTTTTTTGAGAATATCCAAAAGCTACATGGTACACCTAAGGTTATTGTTAGTGATTGTGATCCTATCTTCGCTAGTCACTTTTGGAAAGATTTGTTCTCATGTTTGGGTACTCAATTGGCTCATAGCTCTTCATACCACCCTCAATTAGATGGGAAAATTGAGGTTGTTAATAAGTGTTTGGAAGGATATCTTCATTATTTCACTTCAGAGAAACAATCTCAATGGGTAGATTGGCTACCACTTGTAGAATGGTGGTATAACACTTCTTTTCATAGCTCCTCAAGAATGTCTCCATTTTTGGCACTTTATGGATATCATCCTCCTTCCATCACATCATCAATAAAGGTGTCAACAAGAGTTCAAGTAGTAGAGGACCACTTGCTTCATCAACAATAGGTACTTTTAGGACTCAAGAAGAATTTAGCCATGGTACAAAATCAAATGAAACAACAGGAAGACCAACATTGTAGTGAAAGAAGTTTTGAAGTTGGGGATTGGGTCTTCTTGAGATTGAAGCCTTATAAGAAAATCTCACTAAAGCAACAAGAAAAGAATACTAAGTTGTCTCCAAGGTATTATGGGCCATACCAAATCATGCAAAAGATCAGTAGTGTTTCCTACAAGCTAGAGTTGCCACCAACAACAAAGATACATCTAGTTTTTCATGTTTCTTGTTTGAAGAAGGTAATTGGGCATAATATTCCAACTCAAACAACACTACCAGAGCTCTATGAAGATGGAAGAATCATTTTGGAACCATAGTGCATTCGTCAAACACACACAAAGAAGCTGAGGAATAGAAGTCTCACTGAGTATCTCATCTAGCATAAGAATTTACCTATTGAGGATGCCACTTGGGAGGATGAGGAGTTCATTCAAAAGAATCCCAACTTGATTAGCATTGAGGATAATGATTCTTTGAAGAAGGGGAGCATGCTACGCCCTTAATAATGGTGTACATCAGGTTATGAATAGTCGGCTTGTGGCTATCTTAACTCCTAATTAAGTCATCTTATCATTATTATATTATTATTTAGTTGGTTCGGTCAGCCTAGGTCTTATATAGGTGTGTCTAAGTCATCCTACATTATATCCTAGGAATAAATAGGTATATATAGGAGGTTGTGTCTTATTTCATCATTATATTGTGAAGTTTGTTCTCATTAGAGATATTTGGAGGTTTTCCCCATTGAAGTGGCCTATTATTCTCCGTTATTATGAATTATTTGTAGCATATTCATCTCATCTTCTTCTATTGTGCAAGTTATTTATGATGCTTTGAAATTTAAACTTTGGTGCCATGGCTATATAGTGATGCCAAAATTGAAATCGACAATTCCTAGATGAATTATAGTGATGCTATTCACGATTTAAAATTAGGGTTTCTAATTTTAAATGGAGACACATACTTGTTTGGTGACACAATTCCCAATTTAGAAATTAAGGTTATGGTTTTCCAAAGGTTAAATCACAACACCAACTTATTTGGTGATGGTTTCATCGATTTTTAATTTTAAATGCTTTGAGCATCATAATCTAAAATTTAAATGTAGTGACTCTATTGAAATTAGTGATGCTTTTGTGATTTATGAGCTTATAAATATCAAATTGAGTCAAATTTTCTTTGATTTCTTGATTTTTTCTACTTCATGGGTGCAAGAGGTCTTCCCACCGCTGATATCGCAGGAGCACATGCCCATTGTTTTAGAGAGATCTATAAATTTGTCAAAGTTATGCCAGGAGCAATTGGGAGAGATCAACCTTTGGTATATTGCCTATTCCCCTATGATTTAGACACATCTTGTGATGATGACAACTCTATGCAAGAGATGGCATAGTGATACCTCATCCTTCCACCTTCTGATACGTGAGGTGATGGTGAATGTAGAGGATTTTTAGAAGATTCTTCTTTTTCCCATTCATGGAGATCATGTGATCTATGATATTGATGTCGGGTTTGATTCCTACCTTGAGGTCATGGAGTTGGATTAGATTGTGTTGGTTACATAATAGATCAACCTCGAGTCATACAAAAGTCATGTGATGACCTTTATATTGATCGTCACAACCATCATTTCAGGTTTGATGGCTCTAGATAGATGTAGTAGAGGATTCAGCCCACGATGGGGCTTGGCATGGTATCGAATGTTGTATAAGAGGACACCCTTTTTGTGGGTATCGTGATGTTAGCCTCCTTGTATCATGATTTGGAGGATTTTACATCTATTGTGATGGGAGAGCTATTGGTGTAGGGGTGACTTTTCTATATATCTGGGCATGGGAGCACATTGTCGTGCTATCACCTATTGTTCAAATGGAAGAAATGCAACCAGATCATCCCATCACTTGGAGATACAGAGGTGCCATTACCTTGAGGCACACTGGAAAGATTGCACTCTCATATTGGAGATGGGTGATAGATGATATGACATTTTCCCGCTGGTGCCCATAGATTTAGATGTCACCATGGTTGAAAGATATTCAATAGTATAGTTTTCTAGGTAGACCTGTTATATGCAAGGTCAAGAGAACCCCATTATTGAGAGATATCTACCAAACAGGGTAGCCCGACAATTCAAAGATGTGTAGGATAGGCTAAATGATGGATAGAGGGAAATTTTTGTGAGGTTTCCACAAGAGGTTCCTACATGGGGACCAACCATCCTAGGTTCAGAGGTAGTAGAGACCTTCAGGAATTTTGTGGTCCTACCTTGGACTTATGATCATGGACAAGTAGTAGTTCAGACTATGCCTACATATGATGCTTGGTTTGTCCCTTCGAGATGATTAACATGTTGGACTTGTCGTTGCACCAAAAGGTCAACCTATCAATGCCTGATACAAGCTTTAGATAAGATCCATAGGAGGCAATTAAACCATGGCATAAACCCAAGTGTTGTGCTGAACAAGGAAGACCAAGGGACACACCATCTTGTAACAATCCCCCTAGCACAAGCGATAAGTTTGAACCTGTGTCCTCTGATCTGATACCAATTGTTGGCCTTGTCATTGCACCAAAAGGTTGACCTATCAATTCCCAATACAAGCTTCAGATAAGATCCACAGGAGGTAGTAAAACCATGCCACAAACCCAAGCACTATGCTAAACAAGGAAGACCAAGGGACACACCATCTTGTAACATGATAGACCCAATGGGTGTTCCTCCTAGAGGGAGACCTAGAGGAAGAGGAGCACGAAAAGGAAAATGAAATGGAGGCCAGGATGGCTAGGATGGATAGGTTTTAGAGGCTCCCCTAATTATGTAGAAGCAACCAGATGTGCAACCTCAGCTAGGACCACCACCACCAAATTCTTGGGATGTGCATATACAACAACTACAACAACAGTATAGAAACTGACTGGTGAGCAAGATCAGGCCTGCTAGTAGGTTTTGGTTATTACTCCTAAGTAAGAACAAGCTCGGAAACAGGTGGTTTCCATCATGACCGAGATGTATCAAGCATTACATTGGGTCCAGGATATGACTATAGAGAGAGATCATGAGGTTGCCCAATGCTAGTAGATTGAGACTATGATGGTGATGACTCACAACCAGACAATTTCAATGCAATTATACCAAGAGGTAGTTACATAGGTTGCATATTACCAGTACCATTATCATTGTGATGTACCAATGGCATTGAGACAATTGGATTTTTCACAATGTAGTGATGCATGACCATAAGCAAAGGATCAACCTGAGAGGCAGACTGGAGAGGGTAGCACTCATCAGGGCTAGCTAATCATGTATAGACACTCTTTTTTTATTCGTCCCACATCCTTTATCATATATATATATTCGTGGGTTCCTTTTTTATAGCCTCATGGATATTTGTCCTTATCATTGATACACATACAATGTGAGGCCTCTCCTTGTTATGTAATAGTAGAAAATAATTTACTTATATCATGTGTATGTTATTGAGTGATAAGTAAAATGATGTTTAGAGGTATGCAATAAAAAGTATGTATTGGAATTTTGATAGTAGAGCAAGGCATAATAAACAAATAGACAATGGAAACAAATGTAGGACAAGCATACATGAAAAAATGATATATTAGTACACATGGTAAGTATTAAATAGGGAAAATAAATAAAGGTGATTTATGATTATAATATCATTATGATATGTAATGTATAAGGGCCGTGGCATTAGTATTGGGTAATAGGTTTGAGAGATAATATATGATAAAGTGCATAGTAGTAGAAAAGCCTATACAAAAAAGTGAATGATAACTCCCTCTATAGTTGAGTATAGGTGAGGGGATAAAGAACAATGACAATAATTTTAGGTAGTAATACTAATATATTATGGTGGAGTTATTATCAAAAGTAAAGATAGAAAATTAAGATGAGAGGGTTATTAATATCACTAATTGATAAATAGTCAGGATAGTAATAATGATTATATCAATATAAATATGAGAAACTAATTAATCATTTTGTCAATGCTAAGTTGGAGAAACAAACAATAATGTTGATTGTGATAAAGTTTAGCAATGTTTTATTTATTTATGAATGGCTAAATATGGAGGGTCGAGTAAAAATAAATAAATAAATAGTTAATATGATATCATGATAATAATCAATTTAATATCATTGAATTATCAAATAAATAATAATTGTTATATTAGATTTTAAGTATTAATCAAGAAATCTTAAAGTTTTAAGGTGTAACTAGGGTTTGAATATCATTATTAAATAAATGATTAAAAGATGAGGTAGTCAATAATAATAATATTATTTACTTAGATTATATAAGTTGATTAAGTAATAATCTTTTTAGTGTTGAATTAATTGATTATATAGTAGTTTTAACAATTGTAAGGAGATAACATTACATTTATATAAGAAAATGTTATTATGGATAATACTAGTATTAATAATTGGTGTGGTATTGAAGCTTCATAGTTAATGATATTTAACTTAATTACAATCACGAACAATATGTTAATGTGTATAATATTAATGTTAGGTGAGGTTGGATTGATTTGGGGTGTGCAATGAAAGCGGAAGTGTTAGCTATGGTGAGAAGCCTTTAAGCAATCAATATATTTAATAAATAATACAATTGTTAGTTGATTTGATAACAACAATAATATTGGTTTTTTTCTTGTGGTCAAATGAAGATAAGGTTTTAATGTCATATTGAGATTTGATAATAATAACATTATTTTGGCTAAATAAATGAAAGGAGTAATATAATATAATATTATAGCAATGAAAATTTGATAAATCCCAAAATGAGATGTGGATTTTATTAGGTCAAATATCAACTATAAACAAGTGAGATTTCAAAATAAAATGGTGGAATAATAATAATAAAAAAAAAACTAATATTTAAATGATATAAATGAAAGATAAGAGTGTTTACTACGGCCTTAGAAGGTAAAATGTTAGTTTACATATTAATATTTAAGGACAAATTTTTTATACAATTATCAATTATTTTAAAATCTAAATACAAGTGATTTGATATAAACAAATATATATATATATATATATATATATATATATATATACTACAAAGAGCATGCGAATATTAATTTCCCGGAAGTTGGTATTGGGGCAATTTTATTGCACTCATTATTGCTCTTAAATGAACCTTGGGTAATTCGCGAGGGAGGTAAGGTGGAGAGGGTGTTCCACATGTATTTTTGCATGGCAGGAAGATTTTATCGGGAATGGAACTTTGCCAGGTGGAGAAGCCTGCTAACAAAATGCATATCTGTATTCATTTTTATGATTATTATTATTCATTCCCAGCGAGGACATTTTTTTTTTTGATGGGAGGCATTTTTCCAAATAGTGCACGAGTCTTGTCTATGCTTCCACATTCTGCTGTTGAATCTGCTAAAAAGCTGCCCTGGTAGTGTTGTGTAATGTTTTTCCTGCAAACTCTATTCTTTTTGTTTCTCATCTACATTGTTGACAGTTTGATACAATTTGTGCAGAATCTTGAGGTAAGTCACTTGCCATGGTTTTATTGAGTTTTATTTTTACTAATCTGTACATGGTTGGATCACTTTTGGTTGTGTTTTTATTTCATTCTAAAACCATTCTGCTGTTATCTGTTAAATGAAGGCATTGATTCTGTGGGTTTGTCTATGGTTGTTTTTATATATGATATTATTGTGAACGAGGCATGTGAACTGTTGAATCTGAATCTTGAGGTTTCGCTGGATGTCAATACTTTGTTCCAAAGCTCACATTCAGCATAGGCTGGGAGGATGGTAGCTAAGGTTGTAGAGTCTGGCCTTCACCTACCAAATTACATTTACTGCAAGTTTCTAAGGATGTTTCAACAAATCCTATTAGTTGAGAGATCGATTCTCCAGACTTAGCCTTAAGATTTCCAATCACTCCAATCTGATATCATCTGCTCAGTTGATCACTTGAGCTTTTCACTTGGTAAAGTATGCTCAAAACTGTAAAGTAGAATTGGATGTAGAATTGTGTAGATATTCATAGGTTTCCCCACCTAGAGAGTAAAATTAATTGACAAGAATTTACAGAAAAAGAAACACTATGAATGGTAGAATCAGTAATTATAAACCAGAAAGGAGGGCATAGAGAAGTAAATATTAAATAAATTTCGTTTACCCTTTTATTTTTGTAATATTCTGAAGTAACAATTAAACATCCACACTATGAAAATGGGAATGATATAAAAGAAAAAATTACATTATATTAATGATTCTTGAGGGTATATAGATTATATTCTGTTAATCTCCTTATAAGGTGTAGGTTCATTCCATAGGTTTGGAGTGCGTGAAAATTACATCATATTGTACAGGAGTTCCTTGAGACCCTAAGGATTTTCTTAGAAAATAACACTTAAAAAAAAAGATAGAGAAGACAATAAATATGATAATGATGTTATTCCAGTTCTTCATCTGCACAGTTCTCACCTTTGGACAACATGCTATCAATTACAGTAATACAGCGACTCATATGTACACTATCCTCTCGATTCATTCTTAAATAGAAAAAAATAAAAATAAAAATTATTAACCATTAAACCAAAGAGAAAATAAAATATTAGCGACCTGCGAAGGGGCTGTGTAGATGAAAGCAAAGGGAAAGAAGTTTACCGCCCAGCAAGTGTAGGGGAAGGTAAAAGTTAATAATGTTGCAAGTTAAGTTTGTAAAAATAAAATAAAATAAATTGCTTGCTTGTTTTGATTGGCCAAACTGGGTTAGGTGGTAGGTTTTACTGCTTGTGCCATATTATGGCACGCTTGTGTTAATTGCAAATTTAATTATTATCTATTTCTTGTCACAACCGGTATTCACTGTTCCTGATTCACATTCACATTTACATTGAAAGCTTTAAATTTTATTGAAATCGGTATCTGAATCTTTACAATGAGCAGAGGGGTCCATGAGAAGAGTTGACATCCAAATCTTCAGCCACAAGCAAAACTGAGAACTGGCAATGCTTTGTTTCTTTCAAATCTTGGGTTAGAGTTCTAATGTATGTTGAATAGGGATTGGAAATTTTGAGTTAACCACTGAGTTGACTGTGAACACCCAACAATACAAAAATTGAACAAAAAAAAAAACTTAATGGAAAACAATCACTGGGCTCTCATAAAGGTGTTAAGCCAAATTATTTGTCTAGATATTAAGATCTAATGGATTTTGTAAATAAATTATTTCTTTCTTTTTTCCAAAGAAAAACGTTGTGGAATTGTCTCAAATCACAAACCGGAAAGTAGTTCAACTTCAAATGTATTTTTACCTTAGTGCAGTTTAATTTGTGTCAAAAGTTTGACTTGAGAGCTTTTTAGGTTCAATGATAGTTTCTTTTGTTAAATATCCTTGAAGCCAAAATCTGTGCAGGGTTTGCATTTTTAAGCAGATTCTACTATATTAGTAGGTTTTCTTGTCATTTTCTTTTGATTCCTGACTAGCTGCATGCTTCAATTTTTAATGGGGTTACTAGTGAAATGTTTGGAATAACAATACATGAAGTTATTCATAAACTAAACTCTCACAAATAAAATAAAATAAAATTGTTTTATAATCAAGTGGAAAAATGAGTTATTGAGTTACTGTGTTAGGAAATTGTTATCTTAGTTTTTCCTCTAAATGTATTTTAAATTCTCCATTGGGCATAAAGGTTACATTTTAACTTCCTTCTACATACTTCAAATATTAATATTATCTCATTAACCAACAAGAAGAATACTTTATTTTTATATAGTTTATTCTCGAGTATATGGTTTTGGAACAGATTTGGGAATGAATAATATGAACAATGCTCCATAACTTTGTGTAAATAGTTTTGACACTTGAAAACTAGTATAGACATTTTTGTTGATTAATGTTACAATTTTATAAACATTTTTTTGTATTAGACTTATATCATCTTTTAGCAAGGAAAGAGTTAGTTTACTATTACGTGAATGAATGGTGCTTAAATAATAATGCTGATTGCAGATAAAACTGCTCTCACATTTACTGGAATCTTATTAAATGTTTTCTGGGTTTTATTTTACTCTTCTTCACCTTTCCAAAACATTTTGAATTTTAAAATTTGGATAAGTTTTGTAAAAGTTATCTCTATTTTAGCGTTGCTCTGTTTGGCTGGAAATCAGCATATTGAAAACTAGTATAGACATTTTTTTTGGCATTTTTTATTTATTTACTTTTATTAGCATTTTAGTTGTAAAGTGTTCATTAAAAAGTTTTAATGCTCACAATAGGATGATACTTGACATTATATTTTCATCAAAAAAATTTCAGGGATATTATTTGTATGGTTAAGGTTACATTTATTAATTTGTTGTTTTTTTGTTTGGCAACTTATTATATAGTAGTTCTAAAATCTCTTCCAATTCTTTGAAGAGTTTTTTTCATGAGAGCATATGAGATTTCTTTGATTAGTTATAAAAATTTTAAAAGTAGTTTTGGTTGTATGATTTATTTACTCAATTCATATGATGCACAGTGATTATATGATTAATGATGCTAAAAATTTAGTAAGTCTTTTCAAGAATTAGAATCCCTAGGTAATGTGGGAGGGAAGAGATTGATAGTAATTTATCTTTCTTCCAATAACATTCAATCTAGAAGATTTAAGCGGATTTTCAATAATTATTGCAAGAAGGATTTAAAGAAATATGATAATTGTCTAATTTACTTTCAATGGTATTTAAAGGCTACATGATTGTCAAGTATTTTTCATTAAAGGATTAATAGGTGAATTCCTTATTCGATATTAGATTTGATAATTCATGTAGCATTTGATTTGGATAGGTTGTGGATTTTGTTATTGTAGTCTTTTATCATATAATTAGTTTTACTCTTTATCTTATATTTTAAGAACTCTATATGAGGATTTTCTCTTATAGTGTTATAACTTAAAGAATTAGGGGATGATGTATTTTTAGTTAGAAATTGATTTTAGTGTATGTAAACATTATTGGGATTATGATGTGTTGAAGTAAAGTTATATATATATTGACCCCAAGGGGAGATACCCTCATTGTAAGTAACCTAGTATGGGATGTGAAAAGTCGAACTACGATTCCTCTGCGAATTATATACGTAGGCAAGGCCGTCAAAGACGAGCCCCCGAGGAATTAGGTTGGGCCCTTAGGACTGTCTTTATGAGTCTTTCTTTGGTACTTTTCTTTCTCTCTCAATGTTGTAAACCTCCATTTGACTTGTGTAGCTATGTAATCATATCGCTTATTATGGATATCATGTACTAATAAATCATTGACCTTATGTGTGCACCAAGACTTATAGACCATGCAGGTACATGTGTTGGGAGCAACAATATCACGATGCGTTGGAACACAAGAGGTGCTTGAGTGTGTGTAATAGGTGCATTAAGTCGACCCCAAGTCAGTAGTCTCTATTGCTAACAATAATAAATATTCTCTACCTTTGCTTCTAACTAGTGTGATCATTTACTATATCTATAAGTAGTGAATTAAGTTGTTATTATCTTTCAAGTAAACAAAAAAAAAGTTATTGCAAAATTAGTAAAGCAGTTGCGAATTTGATAGGTTGTTTAGTGTGGGCATTACATACACTGATCCAAATTTTTGTACCATGACATTCATTTTTTGAGATATACATGATACAAATATAGACAATTCATGATGTGATGTGTTTACTTATTTCATGCATATGATGGATATGATATGGATGCAAATGATATGTATGGATGCCTTTTATTTATGACTATGTGATATGTGATGATCATTATATGGATGGATGCAATGCTATGTTATTTTTCATTATCTTTTCACAAATGATATGGATGGATGATTATGATATGCAGATGTTATGGATGCAAATGATGTGGATGCATTTCTTCTTGTGTATTTTCTATGTATTTTTATGATGACGACGTATGAATGTGGATTTATGGATGCAAATGCTTATGATTAATGCAACGATTTGAGATGCTTAAAATAAAAAATCTATATTATTCATCACAACTCAAATGATAATGCAAAATTTATGACATGATATTGTTAGAGTAATAAGTTGTTTTAATTAATTAATTTAATCATATTGGTTAATTAATTAAGTCACTTATCACTTTAGTTACTTTTGGGGTCTTTTGTGATTGTTTGACTCATGAGCAAGCTAAGCTCAAGTAGATGGATTCACTTTCAGGTTCACAAAACCAAGCGTTGGCAGCCCAGTCCTCCAAGGGAAAACAGAAGCAGAAATCGAAGCCTAAGAAAGATTTAGGGGCTAGTGAGAATCCCTCCAAGCCACCACTTAAGTTTGATTCAAAGCCACAGCCCAAACAAAAATCTTCGCAATCTGGTGAGTCTTCCTCTAAGACTAAGAAGAAATCTGGTGATCCTTGCAGTTTTTGTGGCAATGAAGGACATCCAGTTTCTAGGTGTTGGAAACGTTTAGAGGCTTTAGAGGAAGCCATGTAGCAGCATAATATCAGTGCACCTCAGCCTCCTTCACAGCCCACAGGGAAAGGTCATGCTCTTTCTGCACGAGCATTGTCCTCAAAATCCACTTGGATTCTAGATTCTGGTGCCTCTCACCATATGACACACACAAAGGATTTGGTCACTGCTTTGCCCCTATAGGCACTAGACATATTGTAGTTGGTGACTCAACACAACTTTCAGTTCAGGGTTCAGGTACTATTTCATTGGATGGTGGTTGTCTTTAGGATGTGCTTCTAGCTCCTAACATTTCGACAAACCTTCTATCTATTTATCAGATTTGCCACTCTGGCTCTGGTAAGACAGTTGAGTTCTCACCACATGATGTGGTTATTCGAGACCTTCATGATCCTGACTTGGTTGTGGCTACTAGGAGTGTGGATTCTGCATCCTGCTTATATAGATTTGATGGCTTTGAGAGTTCAGACACTATTGGATCCTCTCTTATAGCACATGTAGATTTAGTGAGTAGGCTTTGGCATGAGCATTTTGGCCATGTCAATTACAGATATCTATAGCAGATGAGTACTCAGGCACTTGTGATTGGGCTCCCATAGATTTCTTGTACTGATGGTGTATGTCAAGGTTGTGTCCTTGGCAAACATCATCGAGATCCTTTTCCTAAGGGTTGAGCCACTCGTGCTAAGGCACCCCTAGAGTTGGTACATAGTGATCTTATGTCCTTTCCGACTCCTTCCTTTTCAGGGGCCCACTATGTGCTCACTTTTATTGATGACTTCTCCAGACGTTCATGGGTGTACTTTCTTAAGTACAAATTTGATGTCTTTGACTCATTCAGAACTTTTAAGACATTTGTGGAGAAGCAATCTGGACATTCTATCAGGAGGATACACACAGATAATGGGGGGGAGTATGTTAATTAGACTTTCATAAATTTTTTCACTGAGCATGGTTTATAGCATCAGTTTATAGTCCCTTACACCCCTCAGCAGAATGGTGTCACTGAGAGAAAGAACAGAACCTTACGGGAGATGGCAAATTGTATGATACAGTCTCGAGCTATGAGTTCTTCATTTTGGGCTGTGGCAGTCAATTGTGCCAATTATATTTAGAATCGGATGCCTCATAAGGCATTGCGACATATAACTCCTGAGGAGGCTTGGACCCATGTCAAGCTTAATGTGTCTACATTTTGAGTTTTGGTAGTGAGGCTTGGGCATTTATTCCTGATGCTCAGCGGAAAGCCATGGAGAGGAAGAGCCGACCACTCATATTTTTTTGCTACTGTGAGGATGTTAAGGCATACAGGTTGTTTGATCCTGATTCCAGAGAAGTCTTGTTTCGGCGGTATGTCTAGTTTAATGAGCACTATCCTCAAATGGATTCTCCATCACCAGCTTCTCCCTCATTTCCTACTCCTCCCTCTTCATCTCTTGAGGATTACTTATCTCTTAAGGATGATGTAGATGATGATCCACCCTCTCCACCACCACCAGTTGCTCCGCATTTGCCTAGGTGGGCCTATGTTACTATTGAGGCAGCTGATTCTTTGGCAGGTGATCCTTCAGATACTCGTCGTACTCGTGCTCAGACATATCATGGTTCTAGTCTTTTGATTCATGCCATTTCGGATGATCCTCAAAAGTTTTCAGAGGCAACAGGTCACCTTGAGTGGGATAGGGCCATGGATGAGCAGTATCCTTCTTTGATGAAGAATCATACTTGGGATCTTTGTCCTCTTCCTAAGGGAAGAAAGTTGGTTTGATGCAAGTGGGTGTACCGTATCAAGTATGTTACAGATGGTTCTATTGATAAGTATAAGGCATGTCTTGTTGCGAAGGGGTTTTCTCAGGTAGAGGGTATTGACTACTCTGAGACCTTTGCTCCTGTCGCCAGGATGAACTCTATATGCCTTGTACTTTCACTTGCAGCTTCACAAGGATGGACAGTGTTTTAGATGGATGTGAAGAGTGCCTTCTTGCATGGAGACCTACATGAGGAGATCTATATGGAGCAGCCTCAAGGATTTGTGCAGGACACTTCTTTGGTTTGCAGACTTCAGCATTCATTATATGGTCTCAAACAAGCCCCTCAGGCTTGGTATGAGAAGATGGACTCTTTCTTGCTTTCCTCTCACTTCACAAGCTATCATTCCGATCACACAGTGTATATTCAACGTCAAGAGGGTGATCTTTTGATTCTTGTGCTATATGTAGATGATCTCATCCTTACAGGTAGCTCATCCTCCATGATTCAGAGTGTTCAGAGAGCTTTGATGGAGCAGTTTGAGATGATAGATCTTGGTCTTCTACACTTCTTTTTGGGTCTACAGGTTATTCAGTCTTTAGATGGGATTTCCATATTTCAGGAGAAGTATGCTCTTGATATGCTTCAATGATTTGGCATGCTTGATTGCAAGTCTGCCCCCACTCCATTTTAGTCAGATGTTGTGTTGTCTTCCACTTGTTCTACTCCTTCAGGGGATGCCACTTTATACAGGCAGTTGGTTGGCAGTTTGTTGTACCTGACACATTCTTGTCCTGATCTTTCCTTTGCGGTTGGCCTTGTCTCTCAGTTTTCCCATTATCCTCATGAGAGCCATTGGCAAGTAGCCAAATGTATTTTGAGGTACATTCAGGGCACCACTCATTATAGCTTCACTACACTTCAGGATCCCCTCACATCATTGGCTTCACTGACTCCGATTAAGCTGGTGATGTCAATGATCAAAAGTCTACTTCTGACTTTGTTTTTTGCCTTGGTTCTGGTCCTATCACATAGTCTTGCAAGAAGCAATATGCTATTGCATTATCATC